>SNQJ01S0021637.1:117145-139645 GCA_010110895.2 Picea sitchensis | reverse complement strand
GTTGTCTCTATAACAAAAGAGTACTCTTCCTATGCAAAGTCTCTCTCAAAACTAAATGTGCTTATTGATATACAAGCTGCAACGAAAGTGTTGGATTCCCATAACTTGTAAGAGTACTCCACCTATGCAAAGTCTCTCTCAAGCCTAAATGTGCTTATTACTATACAAGCCACAATGAAGGTATATGATTCGCATAGCTTGTGCCTGCAAATAAGAAGTGGTCGTAAGTAAATATATAGTGAATCAAAATTGTTAAACATTAATCAAATATAATATCCAATGTGTGAAACCAAACCATTGGATACAGGCCGCGATAGAGGTATATGATCATTCCCATAGATTATACCTGCAAATAAAAGGTAATTGTAAAGATATAGGGAATACAAATTGTTACACTATTAAATTTGAAAACCTTGGTCGTTCGTGGTTGAAGCAACAAACAAAACTGAGCATAATATTTTATCATATAGGCTGTTAGTATTAAATAACCCTAACCATTAGTCCCCATACCCTATGAAATTTGAAATGCCATGTTTCACATCCATCACAACATTACATTAATAATTATTGTATTATAAATATATAGAAATGGATTGGAATTAAAACTACATCAAAATTGTTAATGAGATCGTTCCAAGATAAAAATGGTGAAGGAATGTCGACCCCTCACATCCTTCACATGTAGAAAATGAAACACCCAAGTTGTACTCGGTAGTTTTAAGGGAGGTATGGCAAAACATGGTTGAAATGTAAATCTCAAGCTGTAAATGATAAAAGGAATGAAGGAATGCCAAATATTTACACGTGAGTCACATTACCACACTGAAGTTTGTTTTAGGATGCTTATCATCATTCACGTGTAGAAAATGAAATGCCCCAATTGTGGTCGGTAGTTTTATGGGAGTGTTGAGATCATTTCCTTCTTCTGAAATCCCCTCCCCTTTTCTATTTTCTCAAATTCTTTTTTTTCCATTTCTTTTTCCTCTTCTATACCTACTTTCACTTCCCCTTTTATTTTCTCCCTTCTCTTTCAAAATGATAGGGTCGCAGGTTGGTGGAATCGCAGATCTTCATCTCCATCCATACTCTCATATCACAAGTTCGATCTACCGCCACATTATTCTATACTTAAACGTTTCTGCAGTCACGAGTTCGCGGGTTCAAGATTTCATATTCCAAGTTTCGCGATATCCATTTTTCACCCAAAGATCCACGATCTACATCATGACCATCGAAATTACCGAGCTCCTAAGTATCTGATCTCTCATAACACTTGGCCTATTTTTGACCATTCGCAAGCGTGGGTTCGCGGGTTCACGGGTTGGCGGGTTCACACATTAATAAGAGAATGGCTCAATGATATTTCTCATTAAAGCACAATTTGACGAAGATTATATTATTGTTATCTCTCTCAAGCGCTCATTGCAAATATTACATGGATTAAAGGAACATTCTCGTCAACTTATGGATGTAGCAGCTCAACAATAGTTCTGTGGTGATACTTTGAATATTTTTGGGTGTGAAGACCATAACTTTAAGTGGTCTAGAGTGTATTATTACTATTCATCCCCTTCTTCTCAAAAGGAAGTGATATGGACATCCTAAATTTCTCGTGCGGGATGTGTCTCTGAGGTTTTCAATTGCAAGGAAATGGTTGCATGGTGCATTGAGAAAAAAATACCAAGTCAGTGAATTATTCAACTTCAATACCATTCTCCCATCTCTCTTTCACCTCAAGTGTTTTGAAAGATGTTAAAACTCCCTGAGCCAAAAATTACCTTCAAAGGAGAGGATTGTAGGGATTTCCTGAAAAAGCATGAAAATGGCCTGGACCTCTTACCTGAGTTCTTGGAGAATCATGTGACCGTCCCTGAAGACATTACCAGGTTGTAGGTTGATTCATTCAAAAACCCCTTTCGGGAAATTGCTTTGTTGTTCGCTAGGGTGACAGGCCAAGAAAGTACCACCAACATTTCCCGCATGATTATTTATATATTATATTTTACTATAAAAGAGAAAGCTATTTTCGATTGGGGAAAACTGATTTCAATTGAAATATTCTCCCAATTCTCACAGTACAAAAAATATAATAATTTTTTTATGGCTTCTTATTTGGTGTTTGTGATAGCATATTGTTGTCAATTTCTTAAATTGTCTATCTGTAAGAGGGTGAATTGTGAACTTGACCCAGTTACCTTCTAGTACCAAACATTGTGTAGACACAAAGCTTCTTTTCATTTCTATGAATTTTTCAATGATTTTGTCTTGGTTTTCAAAGGATTATTGTTTGGAAAATATACCCCCATAATATCCGACCAGGCAAATAAATCCCTAGACAAAAAGGGGACATTGGAGAAAATGGAAAATCACAATGTTATCCGGATTTTCGGTTCTAAGGAAAATCCCTCCTTTCTTCCATGCCATTTATCTGATAAAATGTTTATTACGGAAGTCACAAGGAATTATAATTTATGGCTGCACTTTTTTCATGAGAAACAAAAAAAGAAATTTATACCCTTGCCTTGGAAAATTGGGGACTTTATATTCAGGAATATAAACAAAATCGATGAATTTGCAAACCACTTCCATGATCTAAATCTCAAATATGTTGAAAAGATAAAAGGGTTTGACCCTAACGAAATTTCCGTGGAACATATGCTGGCAGTAGGATTCAGCAATTCATTTATCCATATTGTTATGAGTGAAGAAAAAGATAATAACTTAGGCACTCCTTCTCACAATGTTGGTGACTTGGAGACAATACTTAGTACTAATGAATTTTACAAGCAGAAAGGAAAGGGTCCCAACGAGAAGAGCGCCCAGTCCCCAACAATCACTCCTATGACTAACTCATCTCAGAGCAATGCTCCAGAGGCCCATGTTGGGCCCTTGTTTTGATGAATAGAAGTTGCGCAAGTTATGTTGTAGCTTCATTTTGGTGAATAGAAGTTTTGCAAGCTGCTAGGGCGATGGAAAACAGAGTAAAGGAAGAAACATAAAGTGGTTGGAAGGACAACACAACATCAGTTTTGAAGAAAGAAGTTGCAACAAGATCAAGAAGAAGAAGAGAGAACTATCGGGTTCTCAACCAACAAACCTATATCAGATTATATATATGAGATCAATATGATTTTAATGAGGTTGTTAATTAAAGGATGGGGTTTTTGTTGTTTGTAGATTCATTGTTGTTATCATTCATGTTGTTAGCTTAGTTGAATCTTGAGATCTGGGTAAGAACCATATTGTCAATGTAATAGAGTTTTGTATTATTGTAGAGTTGGAAAGAGAAAGGGACTGAGATAACCTTGTCTCATCCTTGTTGGGGAGTATCATCTGATTACTTGTACATGTGACTCAAGTTGTGAGAAGAACCTGATATGCTAATACAAGTGAAGACCCAAATTTCTAATATATCCTATGTATCTATCCTTATGAATGTATTGAATCTTATTTAATATTATCTTGTATGTCTTATACACTTAATTTTTTCCTTGTGAATCGCAACACAACTTATTTTATTTATTCTCATTTAAGATATGTGATGCAGGATAATCCTTCCACATCATCAAATGCGTCAGCAAGCCAACACATAGGTGCGCATTAGAGAAAGGGAGAGGCATCGACCCTCCCATTTTTAATTTTGAAATATAATCCTATACAGATTTATGTTGTAAATATGAGTAAAGCCAAGCCATGCGTTTGTACAGGTAGTGGGTAGGGTCTCCTTATTGGTTGACTATAAGCAAGTCTAGATCTTAGTCAGGTCTAGATCTTCATTCATTTTAAGAAGCCGTAGGGATAAGATGTCTTAATTGAGACAGTGATGGCACTAAGGCGATAGAGAGGATAATCTCGAGGAGGTCTCTTGTAAAGCGGGGATGAGAGTTAGGAGGAGGATACTAAGAGAAGAGCCTAAGAAGATCGGAAGCTCAGAAATATGAGTCGGAATAACTCTTTGAGAGAGCTTGAGAGAGATGAGACTCTATTGGAGTCCAACCTCCATATATTGTAATTAGATTTTCATATTAATGAAAAGACAATATTTTTTCCTGCACATGGTTGTTTATGTGTTTTATGAATGTATGCTATAGATGTATGATAGGTTTTATCTGGAGTAGGAAGATAGTTTTCTCTGTCTTTTTCGAGTTCGAAACATCGTTTTGGATTATTTAGGCTATGCAAGGAGTGCACATCAAAACATTGGAGGTTTTGTAGACAACGCAAGGAGTGTGCATCTGAACTCTGTGGAGTCATAAAAGAATGTGCCAGGAGGGTGCACCGGAATGATAACAACTCATGGGAAACCTCTAGGTTTCTTAATAACTTAGAGGGTGAACTATGTAGAGGAAGCATAGAGAGACAGAGTCACTGAGAGCTATGTAGAGCTCTGTCAGGTGGGCATTGAGCAGGTGCAAGTGTGCACGAAAGAACTCTGTTTCGAGTTCATAGAGAGACACGATGAGTATCACAGGAATATACTCACAGAGTTACTGAACACTCTCTAGAAACTCTCAACAAGGTGTAATTTGAGAGAGAGGTTTCCAGGAGGGCATAAGAACCCTTTGGAGGGAGAAAAAGGGATGAGACCCTTAAGAGACTGAATAGAACCAAAAAGATCAGAAGAAGTAGCACTTTCAGAAGTGCAGACGATACCCAGGAAATCGAACTTGCAAGAGGAGAAAATCCCGAAGCCTTTGAACACTTACAAATCCTTCCAACTCGGAAGAAATCCAAAGCTTAGTAGGAGGAGTGAAAACACCCATTAGATCAGTTGTGGGAAGAAATCAGGACCATTGAATCCACATCCAGACACCCAAGGGGGTGCGCCAAGGAAGACATATATCCCAGCCGTAGGATCTGAGCATAGAGGATCGACAGTCGTCCGATCAAGGTAAAGTGCACAGGCCTTAACCCTTTGTGTTCACAAGAGAGCGGACTTGTCGAAGTCACGAAGTCCCAAAGTGAATAGGGACCGTCCATCATCAAGGTTGATAGGTGGTGCAAGATCCACAACTCTGGAGAAAGAGCACTTCGGAAGTTTTGTGGTCGAGGAGAAGGTGAAATCGCCAATAGCCAAAGGCTGAAGTAGATCCAGGTCGTTGGTCATGAGGAGACACGTGTCAACAGATCTGAGATTTCATAGAAAATCACTTTGGAGGATTTTAGTCATGGATTGGGACAAACTCCCGAAGCCACGAAGGTCGAAGTAGATTGCAACTATCCATCGCAAAGAATACGTGTCGCGATATCAGGAAATTTGGAGGATTAATGCTCCGAAAGGAAGTTAACATAAGCGGAGGAGATCTTGACCATCAGATCTAGAGGGACGCGTGGTGAAAATCCGTCAAATTCAAGTGAAAGCACTATGGGAAGAATGAGTGCGTAGGAGTTTGAAACTCCTAAAGCCATAAGATACGAAGTGAATCTGGACCGTCAGATCTAGAAGGACACGCATTGACAGATCGTGATCTCAAAGAGAAAGAAAAGTTGGAGTGTTGAAATTCTCGAAGCCTGAAGAGCCGAAGTCATTCATAGTCATTGATCATGAAGGAGGACAAGTGTCAACTGATTGTGTACTCTGGGTGAAATCTCTCTGGACAAAAGAGAGCATAGAGGATTTGAGACTTCCGAAGGCTGAAGTCCTGAAGTGGACCAGGGTCATTGATTTGAAGTGGATGTGTGGTGCGAGATCTAGAACTCTGGGTATGGAATACTCCAGAGGAAAGGAGAGGATGAAAGTGTCGAAGCCCCGAAGTGAATCTCGACTGTTGATCGAGAAGGGTGGAAAAGGCCATTGATCTAGTCTTGGTTGAAAGGGCCTAAGTCCTGAAGTGGACCAGAGCCATTGATTTGAGGACACATGGCAAAAGATCCTCCATTTCGGAGAAAATCGCTCTGGGAGAAAAAGGAGTGGGTTGAAAAATAATTTTCGAAGGCCGGAGGGTCGGAGTTCATCTGAGCCATCCATTTTCTAAGGAAATGTGTCAACATACCTTTCACTTTGGAACATATCTATTGTGGAGGAAGAAAGAACCGAGAGTTTTAAATTCCCGAAGCTCGAAGCGCGAAATCAATCACAACCGTTGATTTGAAAGGGACACACGTCGATAGATCATGGATATTTGGGAGAGCATGCTCTAGAGAGAAGGAAGGGAAGGAGGTATATATTAGCCATCGATCAATAGGCACCGTTCGATATCACAATATCAATGATATCGCTTGATTGCAAGGACAAAAAGTGATTGGGTTTTAAAAACCTTAGATTGGGCCGCAATTGAAACCACAATATTTCCAAAGGGATACGTGGCAGCTGGTAGTGAATTGTAGGGAGAAAATCCGTGTGGTTTCAAACCACTCTATGCCACCCCACAATCACGTGTTTATGTGAGGACATAGCCCAAGGTTACATGTAGGAAGGTGTCTAGCAGAAGGAGCTAGCGCCCACAAATTGAAAAGTGCCCAGAGTGCTAGAGAAAGGGGTCACGGGTTCCACAGGACCTGCGCCTTAGGAGAAAATGGGACATGTACAAGTTGATTTGGGTTCAAGTAGGAGCTCAAAGATTTTATTGGACTCAGCATATTGAAATATCCTAGACCTGGAAGTCATGCAACCCCTTATGAGAGAAGGGGGGTCTACATTAGGTGGTATCAGAGATGATTTTTGCTTGTAGACAACAGGGAAAAGAGGAAAGGAGATAAAGGAGATAGTTTGACTACATCAAGTAATATAAGAGGGTTAATTTCACCTGTGGACAACAGATGAAGAAGGAGACAGAGTACCGATGCTTTGTGTGAAGGATTTTTGTAAGTGTGCATCAACAAAGTGAACAACCAGGTGAGTTGTGGGAGAAGTTGGATATGCTCTCAGTTGGAGAGTGATCAACATATTTTCCAGGAGAAAAAGGTAGACAGGAAATGGCTACTGAAGTCCATGAACGTGGTCAGAAAGAAGGCCACAAGAATAAAATCAAGCCAGATATGGATATGGAGCTCATTGAGATAAGGAAAAGAATGAAGCAGCTAACATTGAAGATGCAACAAGAAGAAAAGGTGCGTTGGAGGTATGAATGGCCTCTGAATAAGAAGGAAATATGGCATGTTCAAAAGTTGTTGGCCTAAAAGAAGAAACATGTAGTAAGGAGTTGGCTGAGGCATGCTGAAAACCTCAATGACAGAGAAGAGGAGATGGTTTACATCTGTGAACCAGAAGTTGGAAGAACCATCAGTGATGAGGAAGAGAGATCATCAGAGGATATCATAAACTGTCGGCTGGGAAGAGATGGAATTTCAAGTTGCCAGGTGGGAAATGGAAAGAGACCAGTTGAAGATCTCATATACTACTAGAGGGGCAGTGTTGAAAGTTCATATTTCCGGGTGAGCAAGGGAGGAGAGATGAACTCAACTGAGATGAACTCAACTGAGAGTTCATATCAGCGAGGAGAGTTGAGGGAGCATGGTCATAAATGCATTTTGATCATTAGGGGAATCAAAATATTCCTATCAAATAGTCTAGCAGAGGCTAGTACAAGTGTTGCACATGAGGAGGTGGTGCAACAAGAATCCAAGAAAGAGGCCATGGGGCCAAATTCTTTTAAATATAAATTTGTCTATGATGCAAGTGAAACAGAGGAAGAAAAGCCAACAAAGACTATCAAAGAGGAGAAAAAGGAGCATACATTGATGGTTGCCCCAGTAGAAGGAGAAGATCATTCATCAGAATTTCTCAAAAATTTCAGCCAGGAATATGAATAAGAGATGATTGTAGCACTGAATCCTGCAGCAAAAGGAGAGGCATACAACATGGATTTTGCTGAGTTATATGAGGAACTAGAAGCCTTGGAGAGAAGGATAAATATGCAAAGTAGGTATATCCAATAGGTCAAGTTGGAAATAGGTGGAGGAGCATACCAACCTGAGGAGAAACTAGAGGAAGTTGGAGTTGAACCAACACTAGAGGAGCTGACAGAAGCTAATTTATCGGAGGAGGAAGATGAGCAACATCTCAGTGATGAGAATGCAGAATTGGAGTCTGCAGCAAGGTGGGAAGCTAATTCCACAGAAGAAGAAAACAACATGGGGGATTAGGATGATATTCCCTTTGATGTGTATGAGGAGTAAGAATTGTAGCCGAGAAGACTACATAAGGAGAGCCAACCGACAAAATAGCTAGACAGGGTGATAAAGGAGATACGAAGTCTTATGGTGAGGTCAGCAATAGAAGCAATCAACAAAAGGAAGCTGAACAAAGGAGATTCTGCAACAATAGCAGGGGATAAGAAACAACAAAAACATAATCATAACAGAGGAGCATGAGGACAACTCCAAGGATAAGTTTGGGATCCAGGAGGATTTCAACAGAGTTGGGGAGATCATGAGCAGGAGCTCATGAATTTTTCACAGCAGTGGAGTATGATGCAGGAGCATCCTTCCACATCAGAAGATGCGTCAACAAGCCAACACATAGGTGCGCATTGGATAAAGGGAGAGACACTGACACTCCCATTTTTAAATTTGAAATATAATCCTATACGGATTTATGTTGTAAAGCTGAGTAAAGCCAAGCCATGCCTTTGTATAGGTAGTGGGTAGGGTCACCTTAATGGTTGACTGTAAGCAGGTCTAGATCTTAGTCATCTCTGGATATTGATTCATTGTAAGAAGCTGTAGGGATAAGGTGTCTTAACTAAGATAGTGATGGCACTAAGGTGATAGAGAGGATAATCTTGAGGAGGTCTCTTGTAAAGGGGGGATGAGAGTTAGGAGGAGGATACTGAGAGAAGAGCCTGAGAAGATCGGAAGCTCATAAATAGGAGGTAGAATAATTCTTTGAGAGAGCTTGAGAGAGATGAGACTCTACTAGAGTCTAGCCTGCACATATTGTAATCATATTTTCATATTAATGAAAATACAACAATTTTTCCTACACATGGTTGTTTATGTACTTATGTGTTTATGTGTTTTATGAATGTATGTTGTAGATGTATGATAGGTTTCATATGCAATAGGAAGATAGTTTTATCTATCTTTGTTGAGTTTGAAACATCTTTTTGGATTTTTTAGGATGTGCAAGGAGTGCACAACAGAACATTGGAGGTTTTGTATCCAGTGCAAGGAGTGCGCATATGAACTTTGTGGAGTCAGAAAAGAACGTGCCAGGAGGGCGCACCAGAGTGATAACAACTCAGGGGAAACCTCTAGGTTGTTGAATACCTTAGAGGGTGAATTTTGTAGAGGAAGCACATAGAGACAGAGTCACTGAGAACTTTGTAGAGATCTGGCAGGTGGGAATTGAGTAGGTGCAAGTGTGCACGGAAGAACTATGTTTCGAGTTCATAGATAGACAATAAGAGTATCAGAGGAAGATACTAAGAGAGTTATTGAACACTTTGTTTAAATGCTCAGCAAGGTGTACTTTGAGCGATAGTTTTCCAGGAGGGCACAAGAACCCTTTGGAAGGAGCAGGAGGGCCGAGACCCTTAAGAGATTGATTAAAACCAAAAATATTAGAAGAAATAGCCCTTTCAAAAGTGAAAACGAGACCCAGGAAATCGGGCTCGTAAGAGGAGCAAAGGTCGAAGCCTTTGAACACTTATAAATCCTTCCAAGTCAGAAGAAATACAAATCTCAGGAGGAGGAGTGACAACAACCATTAGATCCATTGTGGGAAGAAATATGGACCGTTGAATCCACGTCCAGACACCCAAGGGAGTGCACTAAGGAAGAAATAGATCCCAGCCGTAGGATCTGAGCGTAGAGGATCGACAATTGTCTGATCAAGGTAAAGTGGATGGAACTTAACCCTTTGTGTGCACAGGATAGCGGACTTGCCGAAGTCCCGAAGTGAACAGGGACCGTCCATTGTCAAGGTTGATAGGTGGCACAATATCCACAACTTTGGAGAAAGAGAACTTCGGAAATTCTGTGGTCGAGGAGAAGGTGAAATCGCCAATAGTCGAGGAGACACGTGTTGACAGATCTAAGATTTCAGAGAAAATCACTTCGGAGGATTTCAATCATGGAGTGGGACAAACTCCCGAAACTCCGAAGGCCGAAGTAGATCGCAACCGTCCGTCGCAGAGAACACTTAGGGCGAGATCAGGAAGAGGTTTAGCGCTCCGAAAGGAGGTCGACGTAGGTGGATGAGATATTTATCATTGGATCCAGTGGGAATCGTGGTGAAAATCTGTCAACTTCGGGTGAAAGCACTCTGGGAGGAACAAGTGCATAGGAGTTTGAAACTCCCGAAGCCCGAAGAGCCAAAGTGAATCTGGACCATCAGATCCAGAAGGACACACATCTATAGATCATGAGCTCCAGGAAAAAGAAAACGTGGAGTGTTGAAATTCCCAAAGCCCGAAGAGTCGAAGTCAGTCATAGTCATTGATCGTGAAGGAGGACATGCGTCAACCAATTTTTTGCTCCGGGTGAAAGCGCTCCGAACAAAAGTGAGCATAAAGGAGTTGAGACTTCTGAAGGCCGAAGTCCTGAAGTGGACCACGATTTTTGATATGAAGTGGACGCATGGTGCCAGATATAGAACTCTGGGTACGAAATACTCCGAAGGAAAGAAGAGGGTGAAAGTATCAAAGCCCCGAAGTGAATCTTGACCGTTGATCGAGAAGGGTGGTGAAGGTTGTTTATCTGGTCTTGGTTGAAAGGGACGAAGTCCTGAAGTGGACTTCAGCCATTTATTTGAGGAGGACATGTGGCAGAAGATCTTCCATTTCGAAGAAAGTCACTCCGGAAGAAAAAGGAGTGGGTTGAACACGAATTCCCGAAGGCTGGAGGGCCAGAGTTCATCTTAGTCGTTCGTTTTCTAAGGATAGGTGTGAGTAGACCTTTCACTTTGGAATATAGCTACTATAGAGGAAGTAAGAGTAGAGATTTTGAAACTCCCGAATCCCGAAGGGAGAAATCAATCACAACCATTGAGTTGAAAGGGATATGCGTCGATAGATCGTGGAGATATGGGAGAGCGTGCTCTAGAGAGAAGCAAGGGAAGGAGGTAGATCTAAGTCATTGTTAAAGAGGCACCATTCAATATCACAATATCAATGACAGTGCTTGATTGCGGGGATAGAAAGTGATTGAGTTTTAAAAACCTTAGAGCGAGCCGCAATTGAAACCACAATATTTCCAAAGGGATACGTGGCAGCTGGTATTGAATTGCGGGGAGAAAAGTGGTGTGGTCTCAAACCAATCTAGGCCACCGCGCAATCACATGTTTACATGAGGACATAGCCTAAGGTCACATGTAGGAAGGGGTCTAGCAGAAGGAGCTAGCACCCACGAATTGAAAAGTGCCAAGAGTGCTAAAGAAAAGGGTCACGGGTTCCACATGACTTGCACCTTAGGAGAAAAAGGGACATGTACAAGATGATTTGGGTTCAAGAAAGAGCCCGAAGAGTCGATCTGACTCAACATATTGAAATATCCTAGACTGGGAAGCCGTGCAGCCCCTTAGGAGAAATGGGGGATCTGCATCAATATGTTCATAACTGTTACATGCTTAATCTATGTAGCACAAGACTAACATGAGTCTTGATACATTAGAGATTTATCTAAGTATTCTTCTTACCATTCCCTCTCTTTCTCATCTCAGTTGCGCTTCAGGTGAGACTTCTTCTCTCCCTAGAAGACCAAAATGCCAACTCTCTAGACTACTTTGGTACCATTTTTTGGTAACTTGAGAAGGACCCTTGTCTGATCACTTTTGCGCCAACAAAATGGTTCTGTTGTCGGGACATGTGTTTTAAAAGGGAACCTATGAAATGATTCCGCAGATCTATATATTTGAGATTCGACAATGGTGGGAATGAAATTGTGACACCTTTATATGAAAGGAAGTGGAGTTTTGAGGTAAATACGTGAATGCTACAAGAGAGTCTTTCTTTTATTCAGAAAGACCAAGTGACCAATATGAGATATTATGGGTAAAATTCTTGGAAGAACTATTACATTAAATAGATAGCCTACGGGAGGCTCCAAAATTCCAAGAAAGTGTCAAGAATACCTGTGCTTGGGATACAGATAATATCATAGCAGTTCATCACTTGGATCACCAGATTATGCAAGCAGTCGATTTTTGGTCAATATGACTCTGGAGGGATATATCATTGAATTCACAACTCATAATCACCAATATTTTTCACGGGCGGAAGAAATTTTCAAGAAAGATGCACGAGAAAGACTATTGAGGGAAATTCCCCTGTGGATCAAAGAATTCTTGATGGAGGATGGGATGATAACTATTCCCTTAAATGAGATGGCAGCCTAAACACCTACGATTGGGGTAGGATGATTTTCGGGTAGGATGATGACCTGAGAAGGGGAAAAGGTTCTTTGAAAGATGGGGGAAGATTAAGAAAGGAATGTAAGAAACGAGCGAGACTTAAGGAGAGATTCCATAGTTGAGAGGTGGTGGCATAGAAAGGTAAATAAAGCATCAAAGAAAAAGGTTTTGAACTTGCAGGACACCAAGAATATTCAACCCTGATATAAAAAAACATCGAGAACTAGGCCAAGAAGGTTGCTCCAGAGGAAGAAAATGAGATCCCCCAAATCAAATAAACCCGCCCAGAAGTCAGTGGAACCAACCCCAAATCACCCGTCCCCTAAGTGTCCTCTATACCCATGGTAAATTCTACACCACATACTTATGCTATTTCTATTCCATCGCATTTGATTAGTCATCCACATTCTATAACTATAAATGCTAGAAGGATATTGGATCCCCATGCATATCGCAACCACTACCATTAGGTTTCATTCTAATAGGAATAGTGAGACCCATAATGGATGGAAATATGGGAGGATCTATCACCCGATACCCAGAATTCTGGGTTAAAGGGGATGAGGATGTAGAGAAACATTGGTTCCTATGTGAAGCCATCTAGAGATCCAGAGGGACTCTCAATGCAAACAAGTTAGTAGAGTTTTAGACTACCTTGAGGGGTCATTCCCTCAAATGGTACATGAAGGCTATTGAACTAGGGGTGCAAGGACAAGTGTTTATCCTTTCCCAAGTTCATTTGAACTTCATCATTGAATTCAATCTACCCCATTCAAAGAAACAATCTCTCTCTGAGTTGCAGGAGATTCAACAAAGAGAAGGAGAATCTTCTTGGGAGTGCATTGATAAACTTAAATATTCTATTGGGAGGTTAGCGCATCCAATTCATGAACATCACCATAGGGAATGGTACATCCAAGGATTACTACCTTTGACAATAATTCCTTTAACACAACAACGAATAACCACATTAACAAACTCCTTGGAATATTCGATGAAGATCGAAGCTATGGCATGTTATCCAAGGAGTCTAAGGATGACCAGGCCTCTAGTAGATGCAAATTTGTCACAACTCCAGGGAAAAATATCAACGTTAATAGATAATATTCAAGAATTAACCATACCAATACTAAGACAACCTCAAGTTTGGTGTAGAGGATGCTACACAGAAGGGAATCTAGAAAATGAATGTTTATGCATTAGGGGAATGGGACCTCCTCACAATCTGATGTGACCCTCTCCAAGACCAATAGGAGGAGCTTCACAAGTATCTATGAATCCACCATTCCATACACTAGGGCTATGCCATACCTTCCCAGGCACTCAAACATATCAGCGAGCTGAGTATTGTGATATTTGTTGGATACATGGGCATGCGCCGAGGCAGTGTCCTATTATGCAGAAGTACATGATCGTGCCCAATACAATATATTATGAGTTCTACGCATCTATGAACCATGCTACAATTCAATGTAGAACGCTAGACACACTTGCTGATAGATTAGACTGGAAAACATTCAGAATAAATGAAACCCCCAAGGACCTAGAAGAGGCCAGGGAGGTGGGGTTGGCAGTGGATTTAGAGGAGGAAGAAATGGATGAAGAGATCCAAGATGATGTTACAACTACAAAAAACAAGGTCACTTGTCCTAAGACTACCCTCACCCAAGACGACCATGGTGCTCTCACTGCAAAAATAATGGACACACAACTAAAGACTGCCCAGAACTGATCGTGAAATGGGAAGACTGGGTTCGTCAATGAGGATATAATATCATAATCTCATAACTAAAAAGGGGGATTGAGAGAAAACTACCTAAGATCAACATCATTACTCATGGAGGAGAAAAAAATGGGGTAGATGTAGACAATCATCCCAAGATTCAAAAAATTGTTCCCAAGGATGACGGGTATGACCCTGTAAAACAAAATTTGTTTTTCAAAGATGAAATAAAAATATTTAAGAGTATCCCCACTCTAGAGATAATGGAGAATCCTCCTAACAAGCTCCCAAATCTCATTCATCTATATTCTTAAGAAAGACCAATTTGGATAACAACTTCTAGTTATGATCCCTACTATGGCCTCTTGTTATGTATCATAATCATTTCCCCTCAAAATCACTGAACACAATGAATGAACACGCATCGTAGATGTTATTCAAGTCAATAGTTCATCATCTCAAGGTATCATTTAGCAATTAGTTTGGAGTGAATATCATGCACATAAATAATCAATTCTGATGCTATGGTGATAATTTTGTCTCGAGAAAAGAACACATCTAAAACATATCTACAGAATATTGGACCAGGAACTCATGTGATGCTTATCTAGGAGCAACATTTGGGTATCTTGACTCCAATAATATATCATGTCTACGTTACATAGATATTCTAACTAATCAAAATGGCATGCCCCTCCATGCATTGGAATTGACGTCAATGCCTCAACATATGTCAATTCATCTTACGGAAAGTGAATAACATGACAATACTATATCACGTAGGTAATGGCATGGATAATAATACCTCAGTATGGTGAACTTGTCAATCAACTACACATGTGGAGGTGGAAAACTGATTGTGTATGCATGTGTAAGGAATCATCAATATACCACTAAAACTTAGTGTAGTGGGTATTGACATGTTGATTTAAAAAAATTACACTGACCATTTTATACACCAACTATTATCCATGATTGATGTAATCCAAGCAAACTATCATGAAATACAATATAATGGCATTTCACATTTGTTTCCATGGGGCCTAGAAACGTGATCCAAACTCACAACAATTCATGGTAAGTCGAATGAAGCTTGGTAACTTACCAATATTTTTTATAATGTCTTGTTTGGTATTTCATCTTGGGGGTTGGTATTGCATCTTGGGGGTTGGTATTGCATCTTGGGGTTGGTTTTTGTTTGTAGAGAATAAAATCCTATGGCTTAGGTTAGCAGCCAAGATAGAGCATGTCCCCAAGAACAATATCAAACTAATAGAAAGGTAGTTATGAGAGAGTAAATAACTACACGTGAAAAGCTACTTACTTAGATATTGAAGGTTGGAGGAGTCTCCCATTGTTAATCCTCGCTCCAATATTGTGCTCCAACACTTTTCCGATCAACCTGCACTCATACAAAGAAAAGGTTGCAAGGAAGGTAGTTATTTGTAACCAAATCCTAACTATATTAACTCAAATATGTTAGTGTTAAAGTAATCCAATGAAAATATATATTATACAAATAAAATCAATTAAATAATATATGAAGAGAAAAGAGAGTTCTCATTAAATTTTTAACAACAAATTACATGAAAGGATTTCACCTAACACTGTTGTGGCACTGCCCCAGAACCATCATCCAGATTCCTCCACCCAGACCACTAAGTAAGGCTCGCACCTCTTGAATTATAGATCTTGGACAAGTCATGGAAAGAGAAGGAGTCTCTTCCTGAACATGATAATGGAGCAAGAAGGATGGAAACAAGGGTTTCTAGAAATACAAGGAGAAGTCTTAAAAACTTGGAAAGGGGCTTGCAGACTCTAGAAATTTTTTCCATCATAATGATGCTTCTAGGATTGATTCCTCTTGTCTACCCCTTGGCATCAATTTATACTCCAAAATTTAGTTAGGGTCATTATCCATAGGATATAGGGGGTTAGGAACTGGAGAAACCTGGAAACCCAACCCAAAAATATGCAATTTATATTTTGTTTTGTCAAATAAATGCATACACGAGATGGAGAACACCAACAAATGTATCATATTCTAGTTGTATAACTGATAGGGTGCATATGACGTGTAAAATAGGGATTTTAAAGTATTTTGAGGAGGAACTGAGAGGGATTTTTATCTGCAAGTAGGACATGGATTAAGCAATCAGATCAATCATGTGCAGCTATGATAAGAGGTGGAAAAAGATGTTATAAAAAATTCCCCCTAATGTATGAGGTCGAAAGGGAAAATGATGGCTGAAATACATTATATAATCTAGTAGGGGAGTGTGTAGTAGGCCCTGACAAAGTGCACTGAACATCGAACCAGAACAAAACCTGCAAAAGCAATCAAGTGTGAGATTACTCTCTTCCCGAGGTGGGCATACCCATGCTCAAGAGTGACAAAAGCATGGCCACCAAATCAAGTACATTATGGATCCATGAAATATGTATATAAGCAATGATTATGACCATTAAAATGATTACACAATGGATCCATATCAAAATATATCATAGCCACGAACAGATACACAGTTGATCTATGTCTCAAAATCAAAGGAGGATATCTAGAATCAAGAAGAGGAATGAACCCATCCTCTGTAAGTACCAATTTCATGAAAAGTATGTTGGTTATGTGGCTCACAACGAGGAAAAAAAAATTCCTCGAGAAACATGTCTCCTTTTTTGCCTTGTTTTTTGTGTCGCCTCGGTTTTCGTGTCCTTTTTTGGGCGGTTTTTCGGCACATGGTTTTTTGCCGATGGTTTTCTATTTTCGGTTATGGAATTAGGGTTATTGACTAATCTAGGTCATTTTGTTAGGGTTTTGGATGCCACTGACTCCTATATGTATATTGTATTGTAAACAATGTATGAAGTGAATGAATATAGAATATGTTGGTTTTCCCGGTTTGGCTTTCCAGGGGAAAAATATCTATGTAATGGGTGTATTTTCCGTTGTATATTTTATGTTCTTTTACTAAAAGTATGTCTGCAGTAAATAATTGTACAAGGTTAAAATCTACATTTGGTATTAGAGAAATTATTGTCTTCGGAGTGATGCCTTTGTGGTCAAGGGTTTGGCTCGGGACTGTGATAAGCCTTGTTACAGTAGGACATATGCGGTATTGATTCTTCAAGTGAAGAGAAATGGCAAGCAATTTGAAAATGGAGATCAAGAAGTTGAATGGGAAAATGTTTGAGTTGTGGAAGCTCAAGATGGAATATTTGTTGGTGGACAGAGATCAGAGGATCGCGGGGGATCTAGGTACTGCACCTACATGAACTTCATCATATGGCTGGAAAAATTTGGATCGGAAGGCGAAGAGCACAATTTGATTGTTTCTCTCAAATTCACTATTATTGAATGTGTGAGACGAAGATACAACCAAGGATTTATGGGATAAGTTGGCGAATTTGTATCAGTCTAAGTCCCTAGTAAATAAACTATTCCTAAGAAAGAAATTGTATAACAGGAGGATGAGAGATGGAGACTCAGTGGTAGAGAATTTGAACGCCTTCAATACTGTGGTAATTCAGTTAGTATCTGTTGAGATTAAAATTCCAGATGAAGATAAGTGTATCAGTTTATTGTGCTCTTTACCAGACTAGTGGGATAGTCTAGTTGTGGACATAGGTAGTAATACAACTGCCTTAAAGTTTGATGAAGTGGTCTCATCCTTGTTTTCGAAGGAAATGAGACAGAAGAACATGGAAGGACATAGCATAGATGCATTATTTGCAAGAGGACACTCCCAGGAAAGAAATATATCTAAGTCCTCAAGTGGGATACATAAGTCTAAGGGTAGATCTAAATCTCTCGGGAAGTTTGTAAAGGTATGTTGGAGATGTGGAAAAGAATGGCACTACAAGAAGCAGTGTAGATTAGAAGTTGAGAAAAAGAAGGGATCTGAAGAATCTCCTTCTATAGAAGAAAATACCTCCAAGGAAGAAGGAGGGGATGTGTACTTGGATACTTCAAGAACACATGCAGATCATGAGGCATGGTTGGTTGGCTCAGGTGCATCCTTTCATATGAATCCCCACAGGTAGTGGTTCTGTGAATATGAAAGGTATGATGGAGGTAATTTTTTCCTCGGTGATGACTCGACAAACATAATCATAGGAAGAGGAAAATCCAATTTGAGGCTCATAGATGGAAGGATTATGACACTACTTAGTGTTCTGCACATCCCAGGATTGGACAGAAATTTGATTTATGTAAGCAAAATGGACAATGCAGGGGTAAAAACAATATTTGAAAAGGAAATCTACAGGATTGTTCGAAGAGAAATGGTGTTGTTGAAGGGAGTTCAGTTTGGAACTCTATATAAGATGCAAGGAATCACTATTAGTGATGGGTGTAATAGTTCCATTTTTCCTTATATTGGAGAAGAAGAAGAAAAAACTCCTACGGTCTCTAAAGAAAAGGTTATGTTGTGGCATCAAATACTGGGGCATATCAGAGAGAAGGGTCTTCAACTACTACATAGTAAAGGTATGATTGAAGGTATGTCTAACTTCTCTCTGGATTTATATTTTTGTGAACATTATGTATATGGGAAGCAGAATCAGGTAATATTCCCCTCTGGTGCAATGAGGGCAAAAGGAATTTTACAATTATTTCACAGTGATGTGTTTGGACCCGTGTCAGTCCATCATTGGAAAAATATGTGTATTATGTCTCATTTATAAAATAATTCTCGAGGAATACTTGGATATATTTCCTCAGGAAGAAATATGAATTCTTTGACATGTTTAAAGAGTTTAAGGCTCTTGTTGAGAATCAAACAGAGAAAAGAATTAAGGTGTTCATGACAGATAATGGTGGAGAGTTCTGCGGGAATCAATTTGAAGAATTTTGTAAGAAGTGTTGTATAGAAAGGAATAATACTACTCCATATACACCTTAGCATAATGGAGTTGCAGAAAGGATGAACAAGACGTTGATGAAAAAAGAAAGGTGCATGCTCAGTGGTGTCGGGTTAGGGCAAGAATTTTGGGCAGAGGTAGTGGGTACTGCATGCTACCTGGTCAACAGATCAACCTCATCAACACTGGATGAAAAGACTCCACAAGAGGTATGGATTGGTAAGAAACCTTCTTTCACACATCTCAAGGTATTTGGTTGTGAGGCCTATGTTTATGTTCCAAAGGAAAACAAGAGTAATCTAGATAAGAAGGTTGAAAAGTGCATCTTTATTGGGTATAAAGATGATCTTAAACACTATAATCTTTGGAACCCAAAAACTAAGAAGGTTGTGTATATCCAAGACGTGGTATTTAGAGAAATAAAATATGTTGTCAAACATGATGTCCTACCTATTGATATTATGGTAGCTGCGGGAGGTATTTACCTCCACGTGTAAACCTAACGAGGATAGAATACCCTAGGAAGCAAGAAGAAACCATAATGAGTTGGCTAATAACCCTAGAAGACTTCTCAGCTCAAGAAGATAATTTATATTAGGTTATTAGCCTCCAAGAGAAGAAGTCGGCCAGAAATAATAATATATATTGAACAGACAGATACCCAGAATAAGAAGTCCGCCCAGGCAGTTAGCGAGAATTAGTATAAATATAGGAGGTCAGTTCTCATTCTGGTAGGCAGTCTCAGAATTGCAGAGCAACAACTTGTGCGCACTGCAGTGCCCAGTATTGTGCACAGGGTCATCATTCCGTAGGGCGCCTCTAATTGCAGAGCAACAACTTTAGGGCAGATCAAGTAGTTGCCCAAGACAGTACAAGTTTGAGGAGAGCCGCTTATCATAGCTTGTCGCAATTTCAGTGCGCTGCCATTGCAGTTGCTGCAGCTAGCAGATCATGTTTGTCTTGGACTATCTCTTGGCTAGGGTTTGGAACATCTGATCATCTCTTGTTGGTACAATATCCTTGGGGAAAGGTGCGCTACCCTTTGTTTGGCTCTCTAGCCTAAGGTTTGCTTCCAGAGTGATTATCTTTCAAGGTTAAGGTGCTCGAAGGGTGGCTTCGACCTATGGTTGGGTGACAATAGAGATATTGTCAATAGTAAAACGAGCACATCCATTATATTCTAACAGTTTATGGGCCCACACCTCCTTCATTCAGTATAAACGCTGGAAGGAAACATAGCTGCTAGGATATTGAGCTCGTTGAGGAACTGCCACTAGGGTTACTAGCAGAAGCAGCTTCCAAGACACTCCCGCTAGGGTTACTAGAAGGAGCAGTATTAGAAACCCTAATCCTCTTGTTGAGGCACCTTAAGTGAATGGATTGACCTAATCTCTAGATAGATCAGTGCGCTCTAGCCTAGTGCATCGCCTCATACTCTCAGCAAGCCAAGACATGAAGTTTGAGTTGTGGTCAAATCTAGGGTTTGACCAAGTCAAAGCAGCCATGACTTATTCTATGAAGTCAGAGAACAATTTAGATGGAGCCTCTAACTTCAGAGCGTGGAAGACAAGGATTGACCTCATTCTTGCCAAGAATAAAGTGTTGGATATCGTGAAAGGAAAGATCGTGGAGCCAGTGTTTGAAGAAGGAAAAGAGAAGGAACCGCAGAACGTTGCAGCTATGGAGAAGTTCAAAGACACTGATATCAATGCTATGAGTATCATAATGGAATCTATAAAAAACCACTTGATACCCTACATCTCCCATCTTGACTCATCGAAGAATATGTACGATGCCCTAACAAATCTCTTCTCAGTCAGAAACATTGGAGAAGTAATGAGTCTGAAGAATGAGCTCTGTGACATGAAGATGAATGATGACGACAACATAATATCATACTTTGTGAGAATATCTTCGTTAAGAGATCAACTACAAGCTATTGAAGAGATCATCTTAGAGAATGAGTTGGTAAACATAGTACTTAATGGTCTTCTCAAGATGTGGGATGCATTTTCCGCAAGAATGAACACAAGAAAGGAGTATCCAACATTTGAAGAACTTTGGACTTGCTTTGCTCAAGAAGAATCAAGGATCAATGCAAAAGAGAAACCCCAAAATAAGTACGATGATCAAGCCTTCACAACAAGATTCAATAACTTCAGGAACAAAAGGAAGCTTGGTTCAAGAAAGAAGCCAAATCAAGAGAAATACATTTCGTAAGTACAATGATTCAACTATCAAAAGTATGGTCACTACAAGAATCATTGTCCCGAGCTAAAGAAAAGGAAGGAAAAACATGAAGAATCAATTTCCGAAGAAAAGGAACCTACAAAGAAGACTAAGTAGGATGGAAGAGACTTATTCTTCTAAAGGTAACAAAACTCTTCTTATCTTGTTTGCATCATCTCTGTACATAACTTGTATATCTATCTCTTGGAAGATAATGTGTTCCAAGAAGAACTATACCTATGGAAGAACAACAAGATAAGAATGGATATCATTAGATAATACACATGAAAGGATGAAATACAAATCATGTGGAATCTATTGCAAGATAAGCCGAATCAATCATGAAAAGACTTAGAAGAAGCAAAGATAGAAAGAAGTTAGCAATTGAGAGGAAATTGGAAAAAGACTTATGACTTTTTGTAGAAGACAACAAGACCGAAGCGTGGACTCTGTCAGATAGAGAGAGCCAATTATATATTGCAGAAGACAATAAGGATGAAGATGGAAGCGTGGACTTTGTTAGACGGAGGGAGACGATTATATGAACCCATACATGAAGCAAGGATTAGGAGGGATCTAATCCTATGATCCATTGAAGATGATGAAGTATATATCCATGATAGCAACCATGAAAGACAATACGTATTCTTCAAAGAGAACCCTTAAAGTATCCCTGGTTGTCCATCCACATCCGTGATCCTATGATGGAATCTTTAGGGCATGGAATCTATAAGAAACTCCATGGAGCCAAGAAATAAAGAAACACATGAATATTCCAAGAAAGAAAGAGAAGCAAAAACAACCAGTCATTGTATCAAGAATCACAAGATTACCAACCTGATATGAACTCAATAAAATAAATCAAGCAAAGGAACTGAAAGTCGTGATGAAGAACCGTGTATGAAAGACTTATGAATGAAAGCATTGCAAGATCTATAACTAGAGGTTCTCCCAGATGGAGGGAGAAGACTATGATGATTATTTGTTCCAGTACACTAGACGTATCTCTACATGAGTCATTATATCATCTGCAAACATCCATGAGTTGGATTTCTACATCAGATGAATGCAAATAATGTTATCCAGAGAAATTGAATAAAGAGTGTATGAAGAGCAATCTCAAGACTTTGAAGCATACCAGAAAGAGACCCTTGTATGTAGATAGAAGAAGATAACTTGGTGGAGAACCTCCAATGCATAGCAGAAGCGTGGTGAAGATTTCCTATAACATCAAGATGATTACTCAGTAGATCGGATCTCATGATGACAAAAAAAGTGCCACATGGATATGTTCCAATTTTCCAACAATGATATACTCTATTGTTCAGAGCTACATGAAGCCTTCACATAAAATCAGTGTTCCAGACTAAAGTACATTTAAAATCAAGCATTACAT
>SNQJ01S0021637.1:98063-112833 GCA_010110895.2 Picea sitchensis | reverse complement strand
GTGTGTGAGTGAAAGTGTGCCAATTTTTAGTGAATTAGATGTCACCTTGCTGCATGTGGACTTTGCTTGGTCCTTACAAGAGTTTGATTACCTAATTAACTAAGTGCCTTTGGTACAACCTTGTGTAATTCAAAATCCCTAGGAAGCTAACATGTGGACATGTGGGTTTGTTACTATCCTTTAACTCCCTATTGTGATGTAATCTAATAAAAGCTTGAAACTATCCTAGATTGAACACGTGGGCATGTATGGGTCCGTTACAAACCTTTAAACTTCCCTAGTGTTTTGATCTAAGAAAGCAAAAATTCAAACACTATCCTATCTTTGTAGCATGTGGGCATGTATGGGCCCTTTACAATATTAAGATGTGTTTGAAAAAAGCAAGCTATGAGGAGTCCCAAAAAGGGTTGTTGTCCTCTCCTAAAGGTTTTAATGTTCATAAGGGAGATAAAATCGTTTCACAACCTTTTTCTGATTCTCAAGATCACTTGAATGCATGAGAGAAGAGCATACTAAGTGATTGTAATTCGACTTCTAGTCCAAATGTAAGTTAGATGTGATTAAAAATGATTTCCACCTTATATTGTAAGCCAAAAAAAGCCATCCATGTGGCAAAAAGCAAATAAGGGAAATTGATTTTATCCTCCTAAGTGCCTATGTGTGTTTGACTAACCCCTTTATATGATGAGGGGACTAAGTGTGGTGCAGTTTTAAAACATGCTTGATATCATTTTTAAGAAAGCAAATGGCCTTCCCCACATCTCAAAAACTCTACAATGTGAATTTTTGAACAAATGCGTGGGTCTCAGTGGAGACAGAGGCGCACAGAGCGCATGCGCGTGAGCAGAGATAAGTTAAAAAGTGCACGTGCACAGAACATAACCGTGAGTAAATCGCATGGGCGCACGATGCGCGTCTGTGGGCTGAAAAACCCGCGCATGTGTGGTACATGGTCGAGAATGAAAATCCGAATGGATTTCTCTCAATTCTGCTTTGAATTGGATGATTGGCAGGTCGGCTTAGGCCAGTTAGTGCACCTGCAAGTTAAGCAAACTAAAAGAAGAGCAAAATAAACCCAAATGAGGTAGGAATTTGATACCTGTCCCCAGTGGAGTCGCCAATCTGTTGCGCCTCTTTCGTCACCTTGGTGAGCAAATAAGAGGTGCTTGCAAGCTCAGTTGGGTCTGCTGAGCAGGACAGCTGTAGAGAAAAGAGTTAGAGAAAGAAAAACAAAACTATAATTAAGAATTAATCTAATAAAAACTAAAATCATAAGCGTAGGGACATAGAGATAACGAGAACAAAAAGACCCATGTCACCAATGTTTGAGTCTTGATCTATTGATGAAAACAAAGAACCAAGAAGAAAGGGGACTATGAGTCCCTTCTTCCTCCAAGGGAAGGCTCTTGGACCCTCACTAGTAGCTCTTCTTACAACAAAGAAAATGAAAATGGTGATGAAAGAACTCTTTGAAAATCCACTCAATGGTGAGATGGATTGCTCAATGAAATGGTGCCAATGTGTTCTTGTCAAGGATGGAGTCCTTAAAACAATATAGGCAACATAAAATTACTTTGAATTCCTTGAGAAAATGAGGTGCATTCATGGCTTTTTATAGAATTTCTTTGGGCTTTTGTTTAATTGCTTTGTAGTGTGAAAAGAGGCCATTTAGGGCATTTTTAGGTCTTTGACCAGCCCACCATTCGGATCCAGCCCGGATTTGGAGGTCAAATCGGCTTGGGAGCTGAACCATAAGTGGTTGGGAGGCCGACCACATTCATAAATGCGTTGTTTAGCAGGTGCATGGATTTTTGCGCTAACAATCTTGCATCGTGCGCATATGCACGCTTTCTACATTCCTGTTCCGCGCATGTGCGCGCGCACCCAATGTCTGCAAAGCGCTCTTCAGTTTTTCACTACTTTGTACAGTTTTTTGACCTTTTTGAATGTTGTGGTATTAATTCAGGTCCATGAATGACTTCATTACTATTTGATGATGTTGAGTTCTTGTAACCATGTGCGGACGAAATTTCAGTGATAACACTTGCCTCTTATTTATACTCTCCAAGTAGCTTCCTTAGAAGCATCTTCTAGGCCACTTTGTCAACATAGCCACTTTGTCCACATAGTTACTTATGTCCAAATTTGCCCGATTTTCCACTTGTGCATGTATCTAATATCCACTTAACCACTTAACCCATTTTCCTCATTTTAGGGTTAAGCTTCTTATAACCACTTTCTATAATTAGACAGTTTTCTATTTACTTTATTATTTAAATAATCCTCTTTGATTTTGTCACTTAACTTTATTATTTAAATAATTTCTTCTTTGCAAGCACTTTTACTTCTTTGGCCTTTTGGGGTTTCAAGCCAATCATATGAGGGTCCTTCAACTTTGTAAGGCCATAACTCTCAAACATTGAGGAGTTATGTGACGTTCCACATACAACCAAAAATGGAATGGCATGTACTATCCATCTAGAATAGTCTTAACTGCAAATATATCAAAACTCATACCATTATACATCAAACAAATTTAGGTCCATTTCCCAAACCTTTGTGCTACCAGAATTGGTTACCAGACTTTCTTCAAGGGTTGACATCAATGACAACAACCAACCCAATTAATCAACAAGTATTATTATATTATATGAGGTATGGACTTATATTGGTATATTGTATAAATTAGTGTTAAAGTTTAATTATGTCATTTTCTAGTATGTCGATATATGTTATAGGTGTCATTTCTTAATTATGAAAAAAAAAACATTCATTTATTTTCTATTATATATATCTTGTCAAGTTTTGGGGAACTGAGAGTGATGTGAGGGGAAGCAGGGGGGACAGATGAGATTCAACCTTCACATGGTTGGCCCCATTCATAAGAGAATATTAAAAAAACCTAAAAGCTAAGAGAAGCTTAGAAAGGTTATAAATGCACAACTCTGCAAGTATATAACCTAGTTCATTATTATATAATATTTAATAACTCAAAAATAAGGCACACTTGCTCATGTAATTGAAACCGACACATATAAATCACGACATGTGAATGCGGCCAACGTTGAAATTTTTTCAATTTGTTCTTGTATGGACTGGAATTTTACATGGTTAGACTAGACACATGAAATGATAGTATGGGAGGGTTTCTAGACTCAAACATGAATCGCGCAAACAATTCGACAATCAAATAGAAATTCTATAGAACAATTAATGTGAATGGGGCCAATGTTGATTTTTTTTTTCAATTTGTGCTTGTATGGACTGAAATTTTATGACATGTTAGGACAACACACATGAATTGGTTGATTTTTCAATAATCTAGGTTAATCATGTAGTTCATTCCATTTTTTCATTTGTCTTAACCATAAACAATAATGTTGCAACAACCAATATCACAAGAAGAAACACCATGCACAAGAACACAAGAAGTATCTTGGGAAACCCTTCTCAACAAGGGAATAAAATCCAACCAAATCCTTTTCTATATTATTCAAGAGAAATACCTTCACCACTAATAAGACCTAGAACACAAGAGGGTTCTGAAACCCTAGAAGACTAGTGCCCAAAAGAGGTGAGCACTTTTCCCAAGAAGATGTACTTGCTGAAATTTTCAAACTCATGTGAAATATATGATTCCTCAATGGGGAATTTACCTTTACTTATACTAGACTGAACCTATCAATAGAAGTTTCTATTGGCACAATAGGGCCAACATCACTATATCAAAATATAATTAATATTAACCAGATTAATTATCTTTTACATTTACTATTAATCACATTAAGGTGGGGCCCACCTGTACCATTTACATTACAATTAGGGTTATAGGCAGGTCTGACTCTTGAACAATATAGCAAGGGATTTTATACACCCACTAGTGCTCATTTACTATGAGCACATCCATAGGGATGTCCATATCACTGGATCACTGCATTACACAGAAGAACCACTTCTTCGCTAGCGCTCAACCACTAGGATCACATTCACTTGTGTTGATCCATAGGCACATCCATTCAACGGATCTTCTTTTCCATTGTATTACATAGGAGATTCATCTGGATTTTCTCATCAAATCTTATACTCAAATGGGGCTAATACATCATCTTTATTTTTTTTCTCATGACGATGCACCCAACACTTTGGGATTTCACACGTTCACCTTGTGCTTAGCCACAGACACGTCCAACTCTACAGATCTCCTTTCTCACTACGTTACACAAGAGAATCATCTATAGTTCTTGTCAACTCTCTGTAAGGAGGAGGTCATCTCTATGTTCCAACTTTGACTCAGATAGGAACCACACACCCCTCTCATGGGATTTCTCTGAGGTTTGTAAGATGTAGAATGTCTAACATAGCTGCAATCAATGTCTCTCAGGTTTGTAAGATGGAGAATGTCTCACATAGTTGAAATCATCAACATTATTGACAATATGGGAGGTTTTATGGACCCAAACATGAATCAAACAAAGATTTAAACAATCAAATATTCTTTGTTTATTCTATCAAAACCTAAAAATAAGGTGCGCCTACTGATGTACTTAACCTTGCTTATAAGTGACATGCGAATGGGGCCAACATTGAAATTTTTTCAATGTGTGCTTCTATGGACTTGGATGGAGAATATGATCAATTACATTGAAGTGTATGAGGTATGCCTTAATATATATATATATATATATATATAGATATAGATATTGAAAATTAATATTTATATGATTATTGAATTGTATTGGTATATTGTATAAATTAGTGTTCACGTTCACCTGTGCTTGTCCACAGGCACATCCACTCAACATATATTCTTTCCCACTGCATTACAGAGGATATTCACCTGGAGTTTCTCATCAACTCTTATACTCAAAGGAGGCTAATACATCATCTTTATTTATTTTCTCATGACGATGCACCCAACACTTTGTGATTTCACACGTTCACCTTATGCTCAAGCATAGGCACATCCAACTTTGAATATCTCTTTTCTCACTGTGTTACACATGAGAGTCATCTGGAGTTCTTCTCAACTCTCTGTAAGGAGGAGGTCATCTCTACATTCCAGCGCTGTCTCATATATAAACCACATACCCCTATCAAGGGATTTCTCTTAGGTTTGTAAGTTGGAGAATGTCTAACATAGTTTCAATCATCAAGATCTCTGAGGTTTGTAAGATGGAGAATGTCTCACATAGCTACAATCATTAAACCTCCCTCTCATATAGGGAGGCATTTTCCACCAGGCCAAGTCTCTGACAAAAATACTCGAACTTTGTCTTGGAAAGTGATTTGGTGAAGATATATGTGATATGTTCATGAGTAGGAAGATACTGCACTTGTATTGTCTTCCTCTGCACCATGTCTATGATATATTGATACATTATTTCAATGTGTTTCGATCTGTCATAAAACACCACGTTCTTAGAGAGCTTTACATAGCTTTGGTTATCATAATTAATAGTAATAGGATCCATATCATGATCGAAAAATTCAGTTAGAAGTTTGTGAAGCCACACTACTTCACGAACTACCACACTCAATGAAATGTACTCTGCCTCTGCAGTGCTTAGTTCCACAGATCTTTGTTTTCTACTACACTAGGAAACCATGACAAAACCTAAAGTGAAGTAACAACCGAAGGTTCTTTTTCTATCTATTGTGCTTCCTGCCCATTTTGCATCGACAGATCCTTGCAGGATCAAGTCCACACTGGATGCATATCTCAGTCCATAACCAATTGTGCCTCCTAAGTATCTCAATACATGTTTTGTATCTACCTAGTGTGTTTGTCTCAGTTGGCTCATAAATTGGCTAAGCACATTTACTGCATAGAAAATGTTCGGTCTGGTGTTAACCAGATACATCTGAGATCCAATCAATTGTCAGTATAAGTGTGGATCTACATATCCTGAATCAGTATCACTCATTTTCTTCAAATCCATTACCATTGGAGTGGGCATGGATTTCCATTCTGTCATGTCGAAAATTTTCAGTATCTCCATAATATATTTTCCTTGACTCAAGAAAGTCTCATCTCTTCTCTACCATACTTCTAGTCCCAAGAAGTAGTGCATCAATCCCAAATAATTCATTTCAAATTTTTCATTCAACAATGAGTCTCTCTGAACCAGTGAGGAAAAGTTCATCCACATATAGGACCAAAATCAAGCACTCATTTCCATCAATGTGATAATATAAGTTTGGATCAGAAGAAATTTTGTTGGAGCCCAAACTCATCAGAAATCCATCCATTTTCTTGTACCAAGCACATGGTTCTTTCTTTAGGCCATATAGGGCTTTCATCAACCTGCATACATGAGATATTTCGTTGTGTACAACAAATCCTTTTGGTTTCTCAATATAAACTTCTTCCTTAATTTCACCATTGAGAAAGGCTATTTATACATCTATATGATGTAGCTTCCATACCATGGAAGCAACTAGTGCAATGATAGATCAGACGGAGGTGTATCAGGCTACTGGTACAAAAGTCTCGTCATAGTCAAATCCTTCTATTTGTGAAAACCCTATGGCCACAAATATTTCTTTGTATTTTTCAATGCTTCCGTCAACAACATATTTGATTTTATAAATCCATTTGGAAGTCACTACAGACTTTCCCTCTGGTCTTTGAACAAAATACCATACAACATTTTTTAATATAGATCAATATTCTTCAGTCATGGCATCTTTCCATACTTGTTCACCTGAAGCTTCTCCATGACAAGTTGGATCTAATTTAATAATGTGGGTCATGGATGAAAGGTAGCTTGCTAATATCTTTGGTTTTTTCCTCTCTTTGGTTGTTCCTTGTGGGGCTTTATGCCCTTCTACTTCTTGTAGAGTTTGTTGGGACCAAGCATGCCTTTTATGTCCAACTATAATATCTCTGTGTATGTTTCTTGGAGCAACTGAATCAACTAGAACAACTGGATCAACTAGATTTGTTGGATCATCTGGAATAATATTTGTCTCCCTTTGATTTTCTGAAGGAGGAGAAGGTATTGTCTCACTATCAATTTCCATCTGAGATTCTCTGGATTTCTGGAAGGCTACTTCTTCTTCAAAAGTAACATCTCTGCTTACTTCAATTTGTCTCTGACCAGGAATGTAGATTCGATAATATTTTGAGGATTCACCGTATCCAACAAATGTGCCCTTCCTTCCTGAAGGTTCTTTCTTGGATCTCTTTTCTTTGGGTACATGAAGATACACTAGACATCCAAATATTCTGAAGTGTCCAATCTAAGGCTTCACTTTGGTGAAGGCTTATTCTATAGTAATGTTCTTTAGGATCTGAGGAAGGCTTCTATTTTGAACCTATATTGTTGTCATACATGCTTCTTCCCATAGAGTCATAGGTAGACTATGATCATGTATCATTTGTTTTGTTTCCTCAATGATAGTTTTGTTTTTCCTTTCATATACACCATTTTGTTGAGGTTTGTAAGGACCTATGAACTCCCTATTGATACCTGCTTCAATACAAAAATTGTTGAATTCTTTTGAGGTGTATTCTCCTCCATTATCCAATCTTAATATTTTGATTTTTCTTCCGGTCTGGTTCTCAATCTGAGCTTTGAATTTTTGAAATTTTGTAAGGACTCCATCCTTCTTCTTATAAAGTAAATCCAAGTTTTCCTAGAGTGATCATATATGAAGATTACATAGTATAAGTACCCATTTAGAGATGCAATAGTCATTGGCCCACATACGTCTGAATCTATAGATTCCAAGATTTCCTTGGATCTATTGGCACTGCTTAGGAAGGATCCTTTAATATTTTTTCCAAGGGAACAACCTTTGCAAACACCTTTATGTCAAATCTATATTCTTGGTAGACTTGTTACCATTTTCCCTAGAGGCGAAAGAGCTCTATAATGAATGTGAGAAAGTCTTCTATGCCATAGCTCACTCAAGATGATAGTGTCATGTAATAAGGCTTGGAATGGTTTGATGGGTAATTTGTACAAGTTGTTTTATCGGACATCAATTACCTTGGAAGAACTTATATGAGAGTCTTTGTGACATGTAATAACTCTTCCTTCTAAGAAATTAATCTTATAGTCTTTGTCTTCTAAGACAGAAATAGAGACAAGGCTCTTCTTCATTCTGGGGACATATATTACTTCTTCTAATTTAATCTGCATGTCTGAATCTAGTTGGAAGCTAGAATTTCCAATTCCTCTTACATTATATCTAGCATAATATCCAAGAACAACATGCAAACGTGTCTCTTTTTCAACGAAGTGTGTTAGGTGATTTCTAAGACCGGTCATATGTTTGGAGGCACCACTATCAATTAATCAAGTATTATCATTGGTAGGGACCATAGATGAGAGTGTTGAGATGTTGATGTCTCCATTTATTTGAGGTCTTGTCTTCCTGGAACTGATTTTTCTTGAATCATCAAGATTTCCCCTCATCATGATTTTTCTCATTTTGGATTCTTCACAAACCCTTATCAACTAGGATAGAAAACCTAACGACTAGGATAGGCTAGCACTTTTAGGTTTTGTTGGAATTATGACTACCAAAAATAATCCTTAGAGAAATATGATAGCCTTGGTAATCTCAAGAGATTCTTCAAAAAGTTGCAGAACACAATTCTAAAAGTTTATGCAGAAATTGGCGAAACCCTAGAAACCATAGGGCAAAAAAGTAAAAATGCTCGAAATTGAAATTTGAGACTTGTTGGAGGTGCACTGAAGGAGGATGGATACACCTATGTCCTTTTAATCCTCAACATATAAGTTTCAAGTGCTGGAAACCCTCAGAAGAGTAGGCCATATGGATTTTCTGGGAACCCTAGAAGGGTCATATAGTTTCTGCAGAACTGAGAGAGGGTGGACGAATTTTTTTTATGCAATGGGATCTTCAAGAAATATGCTCTGAAACCATGTTGATTTTTCAGTAAGCTGGGTTAAGAATGTAGTTCATTCCATTTTTTCATTTTTTTTAACCATAAAAAATAATTTTGCAACAACCAAGATCATAAGAAGAAACTCCATGCACAAGAACACACGAAGTATCCTCAGAAACCCTTATCAACAAGGGAAGAAAACCCATCCAAATCCTTTGCTATATTTTTCAAGAGAAAGACCTTCACAACCAATAATACCTAACACACAATAGGGTGCTGAAACCCTATAAGACTAGCGCCTAAGAGAGGTGCACACTTTTGCCAAGAAGATGTACACGCTGAAATTTCCAAACTCATGTGAAAGTTATGATTCCTCAATGGGGAATTTAACTTTACTTATAATAGACAAACCTTTCAATAGAAGTGTCTATTGGCACAACAGGGCTGACCTCACTAGCTCAAATTATAATTAATATTAACCAGATTAATTATCTTTAACATTTATTATTAATCACATTAAGGTGGGGCCGACCTGTACCCTTTAAATTGCAATTAGGGTTACAGGAAGGTCTGACTCTTGAACAATATAGCGAGGGATCTTATACACCCACTAGTGCTCATACACTAGGGGCACATCCATAGGGATGTCCATATCACTAGCTCACTACATTACAGAGAAGAACCACTTATTCACTAGTGCTCAACCACTAGGATCACATTCACCTATGCTCATCCACAGACACGTCCACTCAACATATTTTCTTTCCAACTGAATTGCATGGGAGAGTCATCTGGAGTTTCTCATCAACTCTTATAGTTAGTGGAGGCTAATACATCATCTTTATTTCTATTCTCATGACAATGCACCCAACACTTTGGGATTTCACACATTCACCTTGCGCTCAGCCACAAGCATGTCCAACTCTGTAGATCTCATTTCTCATTGCACTACACAAGAGAATCATATATAGTTCTTGTCAACTCTTTGTAAGGAGGAGGTAATCTCTACATTCCAAATCTGTCTTAGATAGGAACCACACACCCCTCTCATGGGATTTCTCTCAGGTTTGTAAGCTGGAGAATATCTAACATAGCTGTAATCATCAAAATTTCCTAGGTTTGTAAGATGGAGAATGTCTCACATAGCTGCAATCATCAACATCATTGCCAATATGGGAGGGTTTCTGGACCCAAACATGACTCAAACAAAGATTTCAACAATCAAATATTCTTTGTTTATTCTATCAAAACCTAAAAATAAGGCGTGCTTGTTGATGTACTTGACCCTGCTTATAAGTGACATGTGGTATGCCTTCATATATATATATATATATATATATATATATATATATATATATATATATATAGATTTAATATTGATATAATTATTGACTTGTATTGGTATATTGTATAAATTAATGTTCAAGTTTAATTATGTCATTTTATAGTATGTCGGTATATGTTGTAGGAGACGTTTCTTAACTATGACAAAAAACACATTCATTAATTTTCTAGTACATAGATTTTGTTAGGTTTTGGGGAATTGAGAGTGACGTGATGGGGGGGAAAGATAAGCTTCCACCTTCACATGTTTGGCTCCATTCAGTAGATAATATTAAAAAATTATTGAAACTAAGAGAAACATTAAGTTGTTGAATATGATAAGCATCTACAAGAAAAAAAAGTACACTTGTGATGTAGATCTAAATAGTGTTTGTGACATATATATATGAATGTATACATACCCTACCCCCCTCTATATTTGAACATATGATCTCCAAGGAGTATACACATGTTATATGGCCACTATATAATATTTATTATTTTATGATATAATATGATGATGATGCTGATGATCTAATTTTAAGTTCACGACCAAGCCAGACACCAAATTGGTGTATGAGATCCCCTTTTTTATGGGACAAGGGACCCCCTTCACACAATGATTTGACTGATAATGAGTACATAGGTATACATACCTTACCTCCCTCTTGATTTGAGCTTGTGAACTCTTAAGAGGAAACACATGTTATTAAAAATATTATATTAAATATTTAATATATGTAAATTATATAAAATATAATTTATATAATATAATATATAACATATAATATATAATATATATAAATATAATATACATAATATAATATATAATTTATATAATATGTAATATATATAAATACAATTTATATAATTTACATTATATAAATTATATAATTTATAAAATATATTCAAACAAACATAAATATCATAATCCCTCACCCACGCACCCATAACCAACTCCCCCGAATTGCCTCACCTCTTGGCCGTGAATGAGAGCCCATCACCTTCGTCGAATTACCTCACCTCCTAGCCGTGACTGAGAGTGAGAGAAGACATTGCTGGAGGGAGAGAATACATGGTTGGAGGGAGAGAAGCCATTGTTTGAGCAATAGATCCCGTACACACATAACCTCCCTGTAATTACCTCACCTCTCGACTGCGACGTAGAGCGAGAGAAGCCATTGTTGGAGTGAAAAAGAATGACTGACTGATAGTTCCCTTGCTGGAGGGATAGAGTAGGCGACAAAGGAGATCCAGTTTTGACTAGGAATGATGCTAAAATTTGTAAGTTATTATAATCCTTTAAAACCTAAAATCATGAATTAAATCTCCTCCTTTTGAACCTCGTCCAAGGTTCTGTAATTTATGGTTTAATACCTACTTGAATTAAATGATTTAAGACTTGATATGATTTGATTCTCATCCTTGAAATGATTTAATAAATTCTTGAATTGGTAAGTTATGGTGATAAAGGAACCCCCCATAAGCCACATGTCATCATCAAACTAGGAGTGGCTGGATTATTTGGCTCTCTGGACAATCAATATACCCTTCAGGTTTCCAACAATTCTCTCTTGCTCCAACATTTTTCTCAAAGAGAGAGCCATGATCATGTATAAGAGTGGAGACAAAGGGATTCCTTGTATCATCCCTCTCTTACTCTAAAAACATTATGTTAACCTATCATCTATCTATGATGTTATCCATAGGCATCTAATGCATGCTTTAACACAATGAATACTATTTTTTTGTAAAGAAATCAACAAAAATAATTAATATAACTGATTGAAAACATTGGCCACGTGTGTGTCATTTATGAATTTCAAATGGGAGAGGGGATATGAATCACCATGGATAAGAAGGCCTTTTAGATTTCCACTAGTAGTTTCTTGACACAAACTTCTTCTCAATCTTTCAACGATCAATATGAATAATAAAGGCTATAGGGAATTAGCTTGTCTAATGCCTCGAGAAGGGTTGAAGGTGGAAGAGGGGGATCCATGACTAGGATACAAAATAAATATGAGGAGACCTATTGTCTAACACAAAATATCCAAGTTTGTTAGAATCGAAGGGTAGATATCATTTGAACACAAAAATACCAATTATTATGACCAAAGGCTTTAGACATATCAAGCTTAATTTACATGTCTATATTTTTAGTCAATTTTAATGAGTGAATAACCTCATCTACTAAAATGATCCCATACAAAATTTGTCACCCCTCAGTGTATCCTCCTTGTTCATGAGAAGTGATATGAGAAATTATAGGCTTTAGTTAGTTTATAATGACTTTAGAGGTGATTTTGTAGGTAAAATTACATAGAGATATTGGTTTGAATTTGTTTGGTGCATTATCTCTCTCTTATTTTGGAATGAGTGTAAGGAAGATGGGGTTAATGGCCTATAAAATTCCTTTTGTTTATCTAGAGTCCTCAAATACCTTCCAGGCATATGTGCCCAACACTAACTAATTATTTTAGAAGAAATATGTTGTAAAACCATCTAGACATAGAGATTTCCATGATGCCATGTCCATTACTATTATTTCAACTTATTCTAGAGTAAATATTCTCATCAAGATAACATTCTAATATGGGATCACCATCTAGGGGATGTGTTGTAGGATGGAACTTATGGCTTCCCATTTTTCTATAGTTGGTTTAGAGTGGAGCCAATGATAAAATGATTTGAGTTCCTTTTCTATGTCACCATGAAAGATGTTTCCAAACACTTCTTGGTTTCACTTTTTGAGTTTGGAATTTAGATTATTTAATATTTGTTCAAATCGATACATAAATGATCCCTTAGTTGGATCCCCCTGATTTCATTTTGTTGTCTCTGGTTGGTTCTAGTTATTCCTCCTTAGAGTTGGAATTATCCTCCTTATCTGATTCCATCTCCAAATCATATTAGGTTGTAGGTTCTTTTCCTTATCTGATTCCATTTCTATTGATTATTTGGTAGTATTCTTTTCCCTTTGTTTTGGATCCTCCTAGATGGATTTGGGTGTTGGATGTGCATCATTTTTTGCATCCACTAATTTTGTCTCTAGGTCCTCTTGTTTTGAGGTTAGTGACTAGAAATTGTTGGTCACTTTGTGTGTACTAGGGGTCCCTTAGTCCATGTTACTCTTGATTGATTTCCTTTATCAAGGAAAGATTTGGAGGGCATCCCCTGGTAAACAGATAAACACACAAAAACTAGGATCTTGTAGTTTAGTTGGAGCAACCAAACACTATGCAACCAGTGGATCCACCTAGTCTCATGTCAAAAATATGTCCATCTAGCATTAAACACATGAGATAAAGGGGGATTTTGATAAAAACAAGAGTAGTAGGATATATATTGGCAGTTTTACAGTTGGGAGTGAGCTTGTCATTGATGGAAAGAACAACGATGGAAAACAGGCTTGGAAGACATCACAAGTCTAGATAGGAGGAGTGCACATATGGATGATAGATCTCGAGTGTTATATCCAAGAAATGGGTCCAAGCATCGTTGGATCTAGGAGAACCTGCATGTCCTTTAAAGTGCAAGGAGAAGCGGGATTACAAAATCCCGAAAGAAGGAGGACCGTCCATCTTCGAGTAGGACACATGGTCACAGATCAACATTTCGTTGATTGGAAAGTCAAAGGAAGGAGGTGCTCTAACCCCTCAAACTCACAATATGCGAGATCGCAAAATGATCCTAGAGGTTGAATCCAGAGGACACATGGTGAGCGATTGGCATTTTTCTGATTGAAAGGTCGAAGGCACGAGGTGCTCTATCCTTCCAATTCGCAAAATGCAAAATGACGATATAATATCAGTAGTTGGATTGAGGAAAAATATGGACAGTCGATCCAAGAAGGACACATGGCTAAAGATCAACGTTTTGCTGACTAAAAGGTCAAAGGAAGGAGGTGCCCCAACCTCTCAAACTCACGATATGTGAAATCGCGATATAATCTCAACCGTTGGATCGAGGACTAATCTGGGCCATCAGATCTAGGAGGTAGATCATGACAAACCACATCAGCAAGGATAGGTGGTGTTATCACTCCAAGAAACCCTTTGTGGTTGCAGACCAAAGGTGCTTGGTAACTTAAGAAATAAATGTTTTTGTATTTTGTAAAGATGGATCAATGGGATAACTCAATTCAACTTATGGCATCCAGACATCAAAGTGATAAACAGATAGACAATGCTCTCCAAGATTGGTTAAACAGTAAGATATCTTTAAGTGGATGAAGAAAAGATTGCTCATAAACCAGTGCAAAGCAGGGCTTAATAAACAACTAAAGAGACTGATAATAATGTCATGAACCAAACAATAGGATAACAACTATTCAGGGTTGGACAACAATATATCATTGAAGAAGAAGTATGGAAAACTGCCACCAAAATGGAAAGAAACCTGTGATCTATATTAGCAAATGAAAGGTCTAAGTACAAAGAGCATTACTGTATCCAGAATCGAACCCTAGGTTCATGTTTTGTTCTGATATTTATAAGATTACAAAACAAACTTCTGATCCTAAAAATGTGGATCAGATCTACTAAAAATAGAAAGTAAAAACTGTTTGCAAGATACAAGGAATAT
>SNQJ01S0021637.1:84944-97157 GCA_010110895.2 Picea sitchensis | reverse complement strand
GACTTATAAATGTACTGAAATACCGACCCACAGCTAAATGACAGTCAGACAGGGAAAGCCGAAATTTGAACCTTTCGGGGCAAATGAATTCATGAAATTTTGACAGAGAAAGGCTTACAGGCTTACCCGATAACCCAATCTGTTTTCCTCGACTCAAACTGCCTGTTTGAATTCGGAGACCACATGCCAATCGCTCGAAAGGAGGAACTAAGATTTGAAAATCACGATTTTCTGGAAAAATCGCGTGTTGATAGATATCCTCAGCGATCTCCGGGCTCCATATGACGTTTTGAGTTTTAAACTGAACAAATGACCTGTTGGTAATAATGAATGTATCTGCCACTAGGAAAGAAGGAGGTTCCGTGCACCGGATCTGACTATCACCTCTCAGCGCAGATATGGAAATGATTTTACAGAGAATAATACGCAGGCGTTTGAAAACTTTCGGCTGAAACCCACGAACGAGTATCATCTCCCGCAACATGAGCTTTTTGGCGGTTTGAACTTTTCATCATTACAACGGATTCTGACATCTGGCTCGTGCAAAAGCACGAGCTTTCTTTTTGCGCTTTCAACCCTTTTCGGCGGTTGCTTGCATTTCAAATTGACCACTTTGCTGACGAAACTGAACGCTTTCGGTGGTTAATGAGCACGCCGGGGGCTCGCCCAAACCACCGAAAGCTGCTAGTTTTTCAATTTATTGACCGAACCAGAACCAATAATTTTCTTAACTAAAAATAACACAAAATTAGCTTAAGCATGCGACCAATAGAAAGGATATCCTCTACAAAGTTCAACCGAAAGAACGGTTTTACTTTGGGAGTTAACAGGTTCTAAAAGTGTGATCCCTTTCTAAAGGCCCTTCTAGTACCGAGCCATGCTTAGCTAACCAAGAATATATTCAACCATTGGTTGATGAAGTGATAAAGACGATGAAATCTTCGACTAATACCACTCTTCTTTTGGGGGGTGATGTGTCTCTTGACCATTTTGTTTCTCATCCTATTAGAACATTGGTTGAGCAACTGGTTGCATTGATACAATCTTTGGTTGATCCCACTATTCTCTTGGAGAGTGACGAGTCTACCAAAGTGATCACCCCGATGCAATCTTTGAATAATCCCACTCTTCTTTTGGGGAGTGATGTGTCTATAAAGTATGTCTTTAGCATTTCCAGTTCAATACCTTTTTAACAAAGGGACTTTCCACTCATTTCAAGCATGCTCTCTCCATATTTGTAGATGGTCTCCTTTTATTGGAGTAATCTTGTTGAGCCTCACCTTCCTTCTTCCGCACCCTTCCAAATAAGGGTTGAAGCTAATTCAAAAAGAATTTTTTGATGCATTGTAGATGAAGGAGCCTCCAGAAGAATTTTATCCTCCTCGACTTGGCAAGCGTTGGGTTCTCCCAAGATTGTGTCAACTACCAGTGAGTTGTTGGCTTTCGACAAAGAACCTATAGAATATTTGGGGATCCTTCCTCAATTTCCTATCACGTTAGGTGGGAAGAATATCCTAGTTTATATGTTAGTGGTGCAAGGCCCTATAGAATTTGATATGCTTCTTGGGCATGATTATGTATATGCTTTGAAAACTATGGTGTCTATGCTCTTCCGTGTGATGCATTTTCCTCACAACAAAAGCATTGCCACTATCAATCAACTTGCATATGATAGTCACCATCCTAATTCAACAGCTTAGGTTACCTTTCCACACATGAATTATGTGGTGGCATGTCCTTGGTGTTCAATTGATTTTGAGAATGAGCCTTTATAATGATGTTTTCCTTATCAAGACAAGGTCTGAGGAATTGATCATGTGATTTATCCAATGAGGGAATGGGAGACCTTTCTTTCCCCTATTGGCCTAAGTGATCTTTATTTTCCTCTTAAGTCTGATCGTACTATTTGTGAGACCTAAATACCTAGTATTCATGATCCCTTGAGTTCTAGTTTACATGATTTATTGGATGTTGAATTTCCTTCGAATGAGGCTATCCTTGAAGCCATGGTTTCAGATGGTAGACAATGGGGATATATGCATTGTATATTGTTCTTTCTTATCTAAATGGAGACTTAATATTTTGATTACTAAAGAAACCCTTCACATGAGACTAGCAATGGGAGCTACCTAAAGAAGTACTTCCATAAGCTGCAAGGACATGTCGTGATTTGTAGCATATTGTACTTTTAGATTTTGTTGTTTTCAAGTTCCATGTTCCATATCACAAGTTATTATCATAGGTTTATATGTTGGATTTATTAACTTCAAGGTGAGTTTTTTTGGTAATATATACAAGACTTTGGAAACATTTTTCTTTGGAATTTTCTCATGTCAATCCATTCTAATAGGTAATGATATCAAAACTGACATATAGGTTAGATTTTTCCCTCCATGCATTTTTCATTATCCATTTACTAGTTCATTTTTCCTTAGGATTGACCCCACTGAGTTGCGACCTAAATCTTTCTTTGTTGTTTATAAGTGTTGTAATTCATGTGGTAGAGCCTATTGTTCATGGGTTCCCTAGTTCGAACCCTATTTGCAGTTTGGCACCCATGATGAATTATTTTCATAGGCTTGAAAGCCCTATTTAATCCCGCCATGAATTTGCGTTGAATCCTCATAAATTCTTCTCATTCTTATTCTATATACTACCCCATGGGGAATCCAATTTTTTTTCTTAATTTGTAATTGCAATGCATTTTTCCCACTTGCGTGGTTGAGCCTAGTTCCAACTTCAACTTGCTGTCATTTACCCTATTGCTTATGCATTCTCTCATTTTCTAATTTTTGCATTAATTTTCATGGTGAATTGACACATGTATCCCTTGAGGAAACATTCCCCTGAGTTTCCATATCCTATACGTTTTCCTTGCATTAAGCATATGCATGTTCCTTGCTCTTGGAACTAGTTTTTCTTGTCTGCGACACTTGTTTCCTGCACTATATATAACATTATTTTATTCGTTTTCAGGCTTTCATAACATCAATATATATATATATATATATATATATATATATATATGATGGGAAAGAGTCAAATTATCAGTATGTTTGGAAACAGTCGTGTCACCCTTGAATAAAGAACTAAGTTTTTATTCTTCGTCTCAACAGATTTGGTTTTAGTATGGCCTTAGAAAATTGAACCATGTTATTTAAGTCTTTACTCCTCTGAATGGTTATTCTTTGAGTCATTATGGAGAGTCTATTGATGCCTCTGATGTCATATACTTATTGCATTGCTCATTCTTGAATCTATTCTACCCAAGTCACTTAATGTGTTGTTCTTCTATTCAAGAGAAGTTTTAGCCTACATCGACCACTCCTCAAAACTTTTGAATTTTCATATTGACCTTCCTGTTGTCAATTGCATCTCAAAAACAACAAGAATATTTTTCTTAGAATCCTTCTGGTATGGAAGGTCCTCATTGAATTCTTGTTGGTGGATCAACTCTTATTGAATTCAACACATTTCTCTAAGACTTTGAGTTAGAGTATCACCCTGAGCCTATTTACATCATTGATAGGTTACCTTGTTCTCAACAGATGAAATTCCATCATTGGTCTCTGATTGAGAAGTTTCCCATGTGTTTGACATCAAGACCTTATTCACACTTTCAGATTCATGCAGTACCCTGGGTTCCATTTTCCTCATTGGTGGAAATCCTTGCTTATGTCATTGGTTTTCATTATTAGCCACTACTCATAAGGTCTCTTCTATGTTTTATTCCATCTGGTGAAAATGAGAGACATACTCAATTGTGTGTCCTTTCAATCTTTTGTCCGAGTCCTTCAAAATATTTTTCCTTTTATTGTTCCTCATGTTGGATGTTGGGGGATGCCTTAATTCCCTCCTTCCAATAGATGTCTTCCCATTGACTTCGGATCATTTTCTCTGGGATTAGGATCTAGAGTATTTTTAGTACCTTGGGGCTTGCATTCATTAGTGGCAGGTTCCCTTGCTATTGAAAGTGGGAATACATCAATTCCCCCTGATCAATAGATTCTACAAGTGTTTGATGTTAGCTCATTAATTCACACTTGCTAGAATGTACTAGGTACCTTGACACCCCTTATCATAATTGGTGGGTTGTCTCGCATTTGTTAATGATATACATCAATGACCAATAATCAAATGGTGTCTCATTGTGTTCGACTTTAGAACATCTATTCACATGGTGTAAACTCATACCAATGACAACGTGTTTTGAAGACCTTGGGTCTGTAGTAGCATCACCTCTTTTATGTTGTTCTCTGATTTGTATTAGACAATACCACTCCTTTGTAGATTTTAACCTTGTAAAATTATTTACTGCAAACAATTTTTCAGTAAAAGAATAGAAAATATACAATGGAAAATACACCCATTACACAAAGATTTTCCCCTTGGAAACCCAAACCAAGAAAACCAACATATTCTATATTCATTCACTTCATACACTGTTTACAATATAATATATATACATGAGCCAATGACATCCAAAACCCTAACCCAATGACCTGGATTAGTCAAAATACCTAATTCCTTAATCGAAAATAGAAAACCATCGACAAAAAACCATGTGCCAAAAAACCTCCCAAAATGGACATGAAAAACGAGGCAACATGAAAAAAGAGGCAAAAAAGGTGACACATTTCCCGAGGAAAAAAAATTCCAGGGTGTTTCCCCCAAACCCCTACACAGGGGGGATATATCCCCCTTGAAACCCCCAAAGGAGGGGCCTAGTGGTCCCCCCTGCATGCTCGACACAACATAGCAGACACAAACACTAGTCGTGCAAAGAATATAAGACATACCCAACTTCTACCACTTGTTGTTTTCTTTTCACAAAGGGGGTTACATGGTTACATAGTCAACAATCCATGACAACAGTTCCCATAGATCCTCTAGACCAAGAGAACTTCTTAGTACTCACATATTTTGTTAATGAATCTGTAACATTCTTGAAATTGTCTACCTTCATCAACAACACTTTCTTTTCTTTAACCATGTCTCTCACAAAGTGATATTGAACATAAATATGCTTTGTATTTGAATGATAAGCCATGTTCTTCGCCAGAAAAATTGCACTCTGACTGTCACAATCTATCCTTACAGCTTGATATACCAACCCAATACCTGAACACAATATTTGTAACCATACTACTTCCTTTCTTGCATGAGTAGTTTCCATGTATTCAACTTCTGTAGTTGAAAGTGCCACTATAGACTCTCTTTTTCTCATCTAGCTAATTATTCCTCCAAACAGGTTAAACACATACCCGCTTGTAGATCTCCTATGATCCATATCTCCAGCCCAGTTTGCATCCACAAATCCATGTATGTCCAACAATCTGTCGAATCCTGGTCTTCCTTGGTAGCACAATCCATAGCTAGCAGTGCCACACAAACACATGAAAACCCTTTTTACTGTTGTCCAATGCTCCTTCCTTTGTTTTGACATATACTTGTTCAAAACTCCCACTACATGTGTAATGTCCGGTCTAGTATAGGCTATTGCATACATCAAACTAGCAACTACACTCACATATGAAACACAAGACATGTCCTCCTCCTCTTGTTGTGTCTTGGGACACTGATCCGTAGATAACTTTACACCAACATGAATGGGGACCTTGACCAGTTTACATTACTGCATATTAAACCTATGCAATATTGTGTCCACATATTTTCTCTCATTTAACTAGATTTTCCTATTTTTCCGATCTCTTTTAATTTCCATGCCCAAAATGAAATTTGCATCAGCAATATCCTTCATGTCAAGTTTAGAGAACAATTGAGTTTTCACATCTTGGATAATCTCCTTGTCATTTCCTATCAACAACATGTCATCCACATACAAGACCAAATAAATCAAATGATCACTGATTAATTTAAAATACACATAATGATCCTCCTTGCTTCTTGTGAAGCCAAGTCCCAACATATAAGTATTAATTTTTTTATACCACATCCTTGGTGATTGTTTTAAAACATACAAGGAATTTTTCAACTTGCATACTAGCTCCTTCTTTTCCTTCACAGAAAAACCTTCTGGCCGCTTCATGTATATTTCTTCTTCCAGATCCCCGTGTAGGAATGTTGTCTTCATATCCATCTGTTCTAATTCAAAATAAAACACAGTAGCAATAAATAACATAAATCTAATAGAAGTTAACTTGGCAACAGGAGAAAAAATCTCACTAAAATAAATTCCCTCAACCTGGGAATAACCCTTTGCTACTAACTGAGGTTTGTATTTATCCCCTTTGTCTTCTACATTCAACTTATTTTTAAATACCCATTTTCTTCCAATGGTATTTCTTCTAGTCATCAACTCCACTAGATCCCAATCCTCATTCTTATCCAAGGCTGCCATTTCTTCATCCATGACCTTTTTCTAGAGTTTTCCATCCTTTGAGTCCACTTCCTCCCTAAAAGTTCTAGGATCATCATTAGTAATAGACAAAGAAAAATAAGAATGGAAATCATATGGAGTATACCTTTCCAGTTTCCTTCTTTCCCGAACCGATCTCCTTAATCTTGTAGTATGAGGATCTTCTTCTTTTGATTCACGTTCTTCTATAGAGTTTGATTCATCATCCTTTAAATCAAACTCTATTTTCTCTAGTTCTTCCTTACTTGGTAGTGTTAGAATATAATGGATGTGTTCGTTTTACCATTGACAATATCTCTATTGTCACCCAACCATAGGCCAAAGCCACCCTCCGAGCACCTTAACCTTGACAGAGAATCACTCTGAAAGCAAACCCTAGTCTAGATATCCAAACAAAGGGTAGCGTACCTTTCCCCAAGGATAGTGCACCAACAAGAGCTGATCAGATGTTCCAAACCCTAGCCAAGAGATAGTCCAAGACAAACGTGATCTGCTAGCTGCAATGTCAGCTCTCCTCAAACTTGCACACAAGACTGGGAACTGCAATCTGCACAAGTTGTTGCTCTGCAATTCTGAGACTGCTTGCCAGAATGAGAACTGGTCTCTTGTATTTATACTAATTCTGGCAAACTACCTGAGCCGACTTCTTATTCTGGGTATCTGTCTGTTCAATATATATTATTATTGCTGGCCGACTTCTTCTCTTGGAGGCTAATAACCTAATATAAATTATCTTCTTGAGCCGACAAGTATTCTAGGGTTATTATCCAACTCATTAGGGTTTCTTCTTTCTTCCCGAAGTATTCTATCCTCATCAGGTTTACACGTGGAGGTAAATACCTCCCATAACTACCATAATATCAACACTCCCTCCTAGCTAGGGAGGTATTACAGGTAATGGTCTTTAGCACAATAACATACCATTCACCCGGTAGCATCAACATAGTTGTATAGACTAGATCATGAGCACCATCATCATCATCAGTTTCATCAGCTGCATCATCTCTTGAAACCATACTCTATCTGAGTAATCAAACATGATGCTCACTCCACAGAGTGATACAAGAGCCATTCTTCTAAGAAGAGTAAATGCTCTGAACCATTTTCAGTCTGGAAAATCTCTGTTCATCATTCATCTAGCTGATGATTATCTCCAATAAACTGTTGATAGTCTTCAAGGAAATCAGAACAAAAATAGAACACAACTGTGTCTATCCATAGTAGTACATAACTACAATCCAGTGGTACACTACCACACCAAGTAACCGACAAGTACTTGATCAACAACATATAGTCACGAGCAGTGGAACATATCCACCATAGTAGTATACATCTACTACCATACAGTCTTCATAACAATCATATGATAGCAACCTGCATAGAAACAATATTATGATATAAATTGAATCATTTGGGCCAATCTTTCACTCACATCTGTGAGATCTGAAAGAATATTTTCCCTCGGAGTAGAATAATGAGATATCTGGACTATTCTTCTCAAGCAAGGAAGAATACCTATCTTGTCTTCTGAACCTGGACCATTCCCCACCCTGGGCCATTCTTCCTACACTAATCAAAGTGCACCTTGGAGAGAATGTATAAACCCTAAGGAATGCCTGTCCCTGATTGTTGAGCCTGGACCATTCCCCACCCTGGGCCATTCCTCCTACACTAATCAAAGTGCACCCTGGAGAGAAGGTATAANTAATAATGAATGTATCTGCCACTAGGAAAGAAGGAGGTTCCGTGCACCGGATCTGACTATCACCTCTCAGCGCAGATATGGAAATGATTGTACAGAGAATAATACGCAGGTGTTTGAAAACTTTCGGCTGAAACCCACGAACGGGTATCATCTCCCGCAACATGAGCTTTTCGGCGGTTTGAAATTTTCATCATTACAACGGATTCTGACATCTGGCTCGTGCGAAAGCACGAGCTTTCTTTTTGCGCTTTTAACCCTTTTCGGCGGTTGCTTGCATTTCAAATCGACCACTTTGCTGACGGAACTGAACGCTTTCGGTGGTTAATGAGCACGCCGGGGGCTCGCCCAAACCACCGAAAGCTGCTGTTTTTTTAATTTATTGACCGAACCAGAACCAAGAATTTTCTTAACTAAAAATAACACAAAAGTAGCTTAAGCATGTGACCAATAGCAAGGATATCCTCTACAAAGTTCAACCGAAAGAACGGTTTTACTTTGGGAGTTAACAGGTGGTAGCCTACTTCAGAAAGGACATGTGGCACAATCATACAAGGACAAGTGTCAAGATGATTCGACGTTTAAAATACGTGAATATTACAAATCTGAGTGACACATGGTAGCCACTCGGCTCATGACACGTCATCGAGTGATGCAAGGGTGACGTCACTTCGAGAGTTTAGTTTTGGTAGTTTTAGCATCAACACTCCCCCAAATTCCCAAAAGCTAAATTTTCAGGGTAGAGGATAACAGTTGTATCACCACGAATCATGGATTGTTGATCCGAAGAGTGAATCGCACAAATGATTAGCGAGTGGTCATATCTCGTGGTCACATCATCAAGAGTTAGAGAGTAGAGCTAGTGAATTCAAGCTCCATTTTGGAGTTCGCAACATGGAGAATCGAGATGACTCATCACAGAATCCCCAAAACATGAAATTGCGAAATGCATTTTCGAATTAGGCTGTGGGCACCGCTGGTGGTCGCATGAGTGGAAGGAGCTAGCATAGCTAGGCTCCATTTTGGGTACCAGGAATTGGAGGAGTCAAGGGACTCATGGGAGAATCCTTGAAGAGAGAAATCATGAAACACACTTTTGAATGGGGTTGTGGTCATAACCAGTCGTCATATCAGCGGAAGTGAGGGGAAGGAGATAATAAATCTAGGCTCCATTTCATAGTTTTCACGAGTGGAGCGAGGCAAATCAAAATTGTATATCCCGGATCGTGAAATCGTAAAACACTTTCTGAATAGGCATTTGGTTATTTCCAGAGGCCACATGTGAAAGGAAAGGGATTAGCTAGAAAGGATAAATGCCCACTGTGAAGTTTTTCTCAGGAAGATAGAAGGCGAGAAACGCATGAACGCACAAAGATTCTCTCAGTAACTGCTAAAATGAAGTGATTGCATCTGCCATAGAATTCAAAGAGTCTTTAGGGTGATCGAGAGAGAAGACGAAGAGTCTCGAGGCCACTACCAGTGGAGTGTACACTCATCATAGATTCGACTGACAGATGGAGGTGATTCAAAGACTGTTATAGCAAGTGAATCCTATAATAGACCTCCCGTTTCGTACAACAACAAACCTCTTATAATAGATGCAATTTTTTTTGTGTGTGTCTTCACGTGTGTACAAGGGTAATAAATACATTCTACTCTACGTCGCAACATGATGACGAACATGACACATGCAACTACGACCAGAACATAACGACCTAAGACGCACATCAAGCATCCGAAAGTAAAGAATGACAATCAAATGACAACAAAAATAAGACTGATTACACGCCTATCCTACCCTGCAATGGTTAGGACCTCCAAGACACATAAGCAACACTCAAGCCCAGGTTCCCATCAATTTTGACCATTTAAGGTCTCAGGGCTGGCGACTGTTCTGAGGAACAAGGAGGTGTCTACAATTCCCCCCCCCCCGGCACAAGAAGACCAAGCCAATAAGCAAAGGATAGTCATTAATTATAATAACAACAATACCCTCAATGAAAGTGCAAGCAAAAACGAATTCACCAACAATCCAACCATCATCAATTAAATATCTAGTTTAGTAAGTCTAAATTTCAGCTAGTCATCTATTAGGCATTTCTAACTTGACCTTAAAAGCAGCAAGCTAGCATATCCACTTATATCCATAAATGTAACGTGATATGATAAGTAGATGAACTATTAATAAGAACTTGTTTAAGAGGAAAAACCTCACTCCTTACGGGATAATCCTAGATAAAACATGATTATACCTAAGAGAATTTAAGACAAGTTAGTAAATACAAGCATTAGTTGATTCTAGTTACATAATCCAAAATGAGTCAAGCGAGGAAGAAAACCTGGAGTTTGAAAAGTTAAAAATAAAAGAATTCACTTCAAGGAAGAGTATAGTGTAAATTATTTTTCATAAGAAGCTCTTCATTACAACCAACATTGAGTGAGCAGTGTATCAATATTACTAAAATTGGGTACAATCGTCAATAAAATAAATAAAATCCTAAGATTAAAATTGTAAAATGATTAAATGATAACTATCACATTCAAACCTCAATTATAGATCAATTTATAAAGTCTAGAATTGCAATTTGGTCATTACTCATCAATCCGATTTTATTCATGGTTACCATCCATTTGGGCAGTTCTTAATTAGACCAAAACTCTTTCCACTAGCCAATAACACTAAACAAACTTTAGCTAAATAACTGGAATGCTACTATTAACATAGATGTACGAATAAATCTCAACATGGCATTAACTGCAATCAATTTAGCAATTACTATTGTCCATGCTTACAATCTGATTTGACTAATCGGAATTAATCAATATTAGAATCACAAATTTCAATCACCATCCAAATTACCATTAATGTAAAAATGGAGCAAGTTTGAAATAAAAGAGAAAGGTCATCAATGTACCAACCGAGGTGTCCTAGAAATATGTAGCAAACATTCAAGTATTTGAAACATTTAAGGAGTAATGATGTAGCTATTTCTATATATTGAAACTACTGCAATCTACAACAACCCAACATAGAAAAGGATACAATAGTATAAGACCGATCAAACGTATATGTGAAATTGCATTGTTGTTATTACTGTTTTCAATATCTGATTCTCTTCTCATAATTTAAGTATAGGCTTGTCTCTGAAGTTCCAGAGTCTTGAATCCTGTCTATTTACTAAGTTACAGTTGCTCAAATCTATTAACTCCAGAAAAAAATAATAATAAAGAAGAGAAGTGGCTAAGTAGAACATGCCAGAAGGATAGGTAAGATCGAAAGGATCTAAAATATAGATGTTGTAGGTTAATATGAAATGCCACCCATGGATAAATGCTAGAAAAGGAATGAGCGGGCAAAATGTAGAGGTAACAGATGGATAAGAGCAGAGTTTCACTACCATTATCGAGCGATGAGCATACAAAAAAAATTCGCCCGCATGATATTTACTCAGTGAACTTCACCATTTTAAGTGAGGAAGACAAAATGTTGGGTTGGCCACTATCAACAGTAAATGGCTATCAGGGTAAATCGCTCCAGACTGTAACAGTAATAATCGCTAAACAATAATAATCGCTCCTGACTGTCAATAGTAATAATCACTGCCACGATTAATAATATTAAACCTATACTGGGTTCAATAGCATCTAGTCTGTAACAACTCAATCACTGAACTCAATCTCATTCCACCATTCACTCAATGTATGAATTTGCTGGCCTTAGAGATTCAAACGCAGTCTTTAAAGTGATTTCGTGGTCATGGGATAGTATAGTTCGCTATTAATAAATGTAAGGAAAATAAAATGAAGTCATTCAATAGATAATCTGTTGCTCTTTAGGTTATATAACTTGTTGTCCAGATTATAAATGCTGTCTCTTAGCAAGGAAAACAATATTCCTATTATATAATTTCAATCAAGGTAAAAGAAAAATGCAGGTAAAAAGGAAAGATGGGTAAAAATGTAGATGAAAGGATGGGTGAAAGGCAGAATTACAATGCCATTATCAAGTGATGAGCATACAGAAACAATTCGCTAGCAAATGATTTTTTTTACACAGCTAAATTTTGCCAGTTAAATGAAGAAGGTGCAAGGCTAGATTTTACAGCTATCACATATTGCATTCGATGAATTA
>SNQJ01S0021637.1:73932-84934 GCA_010110895.2 Picea sitchensis | reverse complement strand
ATTTCAACCATTTCCGAATCGCAACAGCAGAGGCAACAATTTCCATCAGTTACACAGTACAATCACAGAAGTAATAAAAACCAGACAATCCATCAAGCACCCAAACGCAGATTGAATTTAAATACTTTTACATCTCAGAACACCAAATAAAAAAAGGGGCTGACAACACTAAGAGAATGCTAGGGTGCTAAGGATAACTCATCGAAAGGATCACATGGGTTCTATGAGTCGAGGCACATAAAATAAACAACAAGGAAGAAAATAATTCAAACGCCAAGGATGTACTGAAGGACGCAAGTCAAACAATCAGGTAAGGACATCCACATAGGTAGACGGCTAAAAGGTTCTCCTTCGCTTCACCATCCTCGCACAGAAAAGCAGGGCGTTGAGATCCATAGGTCTTTTAATGCTAAGGTAAGGACCGTAGATCAGGCTCCTGGCTAACTTCTCAGGTGAGGACTGACGAGCTAGGGACAAAGACTAAACATCCTCAAAGTCACAATCAACACCATAGGGCGGTCACTACATGCGGGACATGAAGGTCATGGGAAATCGATCAACTAATCAATCAGCTAGGCTATAAAAATTTCAGTCATGAAACTAGACAACCAGTTTGACTATCCAATAAACAAGCAGATCCAAATCATAATTCCTACAACATGCTATCATTCAACGAAAAAGCGTATTGTTGCCTGTTCACCTACTCCAAGTGTCATCCGCGTGCTCCATGCAACTCCCGCTGGCTGACCGTTGAGACTTCATCGGTACCTCCAAGCCAATGCTAGGGATACTCTTCTTCCCCCTTAGCCCCCCGAGCCACAAAGGGGCCACACATGCTATCCATAGGTTATGTCTAGATCCCATCTCACCTCGCAAGGACGAGCTACCATTCCTCTCTGATCTGGGTATCCCAACTCCCACAAGTAAATTAGTCAAGTCGATATTTCTGCAGTGTAGCGTTACACAAACAAAAGATGATCCTTCATCCTTCTCCTTCATTTATTTTATAGAGTTTCAAACTTCGTTTCTATTCTAAAATCTCATTTAATTAAAGTTTTAGAAATAATTTCTTAAAATTTCCTCTTCGTACAAGTGTCCCCCATCCCCTACATTCCTCCATAAATTAATTTCTTTAATTAAGTAATTATCTTTATTTCCCTTACCCACCTAGAGTTACTCCTAGAATCACTCCTAGGTGTCCCTAGATTCCCTTACAGGTTTTAAAGGCTTTCCCTATTATGAAATTGCTAATTCAGTTTAAAATTAGAAAGCTCTTAAATGTAGATTCTTTACTAAGTTGACTTCCCACTTTTTCCCTTAAGTTCCCATTTTTCCTTTTTATGTTACCTCCTTTCCCTAGTTTCCTATTTTTTGATTTTCCCTCTTTCCCCTTTTACTTAGAACTCAAAAAGGCAGGTGTGGAATATAACCCCTTTTTCCCTTTTATCATTAATTTAGTATCTTTTTAAATTATCAAAAGATAAACTAATTAATTCCCTCTTTACTTTTTATATCCACAGATTTTATTTCTTATGAATCATTTAATATCTTAGTCCCTTCATGTTACAAAATTTTATGAAGACCATAATTATTACTTAAGTGGTTTTATTTTAAATTTTATTACTTTATTTTTTTTTTTTAAAGGTAGAAAAAATTTTACCCCTAGCGAAATTTTAGACTTATAACTTAGATTTTGTACTGGGTGACATTTAATTAGGGAAATTGTTTTAAAATTTCATAACCGGTTATTTGTCTTAGGGCCATCTAGGTTCATCCCTCTATCATCATTAATGCGACATTCCCTTCAGGATGCACTAGGTGCTCCAAGGATGCCACTCGCCTCATCTATTCCCTTGCGCAACGTGCCCTTCAGGATGCACTACGTGCTCCAAGGGTGCCACTCTCCTCTTGACTGATTGGTAGACATCAATAAACCCTGGAGTCAACACTCCGCTAGGTGAACTTGTGGGAGACTAAGGGCTTCTAAGGATTAAGGCCCCCGCCTTATTGCACGCCCCTTAGAATCATCGTGAGCGACTGTCATAGTTTTCCCTCATGGCATCGTTGGTCCTCTCTAACTAGGTAATTGTTAGCCTACAATTCGAGCCATGACAGGAGTGCTAGTAGGTTGTGGCAGGGCTGCTATCCACACATCTCCCTCAACATCTCTGGTAGTTGTGTGAAGCCCCTTTACTCCATATGTGAGTCTAGTCGGCAAGCTATCGTCAGCTTGGATCATCAACAAATCATGTCAGAACATATCCATATCATATCATCTAGTCAGATGCACTAATATCACAGTAAAACAATCAAACCCCAATGGCACACTCCCTGACTCGATCCAGAGTCCAAGGGGTTCCATCGATGCCTCTACATCCTCAAGGGCCAAAACCCTGCACACTCAGTAAAATCGAGTTAATAGCACCTATCTATGTCAATGTAGTAAAACAACATGTCATCTACTCATAATGCATCATAATCAAAGTCAAATGTTTTAATAGCATAATATTCTGGATCACTTGCGAGGAAGTGTCCTCAAAGAATAAGTTCACTCAGTGCGCTAGAGAGGGATGTTACATACACCCCCTCTTGGTCTAAACTTCATCCCGAAGTTTCACAGTATAAATGCCGAAATAAGTGTATCATAGTATCATATGTCTATCTATCAAATAAAAATGGAAACTATTGGCGCATATCATATGCGCCCTCCCAGGTCGTCGAGTGCAGACTATAATTGTCCCACTGGACCTTGACCTGATCTACCGTTCAATGTCGTAGCTATTGAATGCGATGATCGAAGATGCGGACAGGTTGAGCCATGAGCGCTCCCTTATCAGACACCTGCAAGGAACTCATGTCAATAACATGTGTAGGATCACTAATATAATGTCTCAAAATAGATACATGAAAAACATCATGCATACGCCTCAAGGAATCAGGCAAGGCTAGTCGATAGGCCACGGGCCCCTTTCTCTCCATAATCTCAAAAGGTCCTACAAACCTAGGAGAGAGTTTAGCTCACTTCCCAAACTCGATCGAACTCTTGTGAAATTTAACCCGCAAGAAGACTCGATCACTGACCTTGTAACTACGATCGACATGGTGCGCATCGGCATAACTCTTCTGCCGATCCTGTGCTTCTTTAATCCTTTGTCTTATTGTCTTCATTTTCTCTTCCATTTCTTGTATCGGTTTGGGTCCCACCAGGACGCTATCCTCGAGCTGATCCCAACTCAAATGAATCCGAAATGGTCACCCATAAAGAAACTTGAAAGGCACCATTTTAATGGTGCTCTGGTAACTATTGTTGTAAGCGAACTCTACTAGTGGCAAGAATTCTTCCCAACGATTTTGTTGGTCCATCACGTACATGCGAAACATGTCCTCCAAGGTTTGATTCATTCGTTCGGTCTTCCTGTCATTTTTCGGGTGATACGCCGTACTAAAGTTAAGTTGGGTTCCCAAGGCCTCTTGGAAACTCGTCCAAAATCATCCAGTAAACACTAATCCTCGATCGAATATAATCCTCTTAGGCATGCCATGCAGCCTCACAATCTCATTGATGAAAACTCTAGCTATGTCAGGTTCCTGATACGTCGTATGCATAGGAATAAAGTGAGCACTCTTCGTCAGAGTGTCTACTACTATGAAAATCGAGTCATGTCTCCTTGACATCAGTGGAAATCCAACAATAAAATCTATCGAAATAACCTCCCATTTTGATTCCAGAATGGCATGTGGTTGTAGTAATCTTGTTGGGTGTCTATGTTCAGCCTTTACCTGCTAACATTCTAGACATCTGGCCACATAGTTGACTATGTCGGCCTTCATTCCCGTCCAGAAGAATAAGGGTTTAAGGTCTTCCCTCATCTTCGTGACTCGCAGATGAGCCATGTATACTGCTCTATGAGCCTCGCTTAGGATCAACATCCTCAACTCATCATTTGGCGGTACATAGATCCGACTTTTAAACCTCAATAAGCCATTTCTATCAAATGAAAATCCCTCAAATTGTGGTACCATCATTGTGTTTTGTCCGATAAAAGCCTCAACCTCCTTGTACTAGTCATCATCACACTTTAAAGTTAGAATCTTTTCACGTAGATTCGTCTGAAGAGGCAACACCAAAAAGATGCGTGGTCTCTGACTCAATACATCTACCACTCGGTTCACTGTTCCTTTTATGTAAGTAATATTGAAGTCATACTCGCTAAGCAATTCCAACCAATGTCGTTGTTGTGCGTTCAGGTCACTTTGCGTAAATATGTGTTGTAGTCCACAATGGTCAATCTTTAGTTCAAATTTTTTTCCAACAAGGTAGTGTCTCCAAACCTTCAAGGCATATATGATGGCTAATAACTCCAAATCGTGCGTCGTGTAGTTCTCCTCATTCCTTCTCAGTTTCCTCGAAATGTAAGCGATCACTCATCTGTCTTGCATCAAGACTCCACCTAAACCTTCCTTGGATGCGTCAGTGCATACCAAGAAGTACACATCCATGTCTGGGACCTTTAGTATCGGTGTTGTTGTCAACAGCTCCTTGAGCCTCCGAAATGCTTTCACGCATTTCTCAGTCCAAACAAACTTCTTGTTCTTCTTCTGCAATTCTGTGATTGGATTTGCTATCTTCGAAAATCCCTCGACGAACCGTCGATAGTATCCTGCTAAACCCATGAATCTGCGCACTTCCAGGACATTCATCGGCATAATCCATTCCATAATAGCCTCGACCTTGGCTGGATCCATGGCAATGTCTTCACCAGAGATGACATGCCCTAAGTAGTGAATCTTCGATTGATAAAATGATCATTTGGACAACTTCCCATACAATTTGTGCTCTCGCAAATACTGTAGTACCAAGCGCAAGTGCTCGTCATGCTCCTCTGTCATATGAGAGTAAATCAAAATATCGTCAATGAACACTTGGACGAACTTGTCCAAGTACTCGTGGAACACCCCATTCATCAAACTCATAAACACCCCTGGGGCGTTTGTCAGTCCAAACGGTAAAACAATAAACTTGTAATGTCCAAACCTTGTCTTAAAGGCAGTCTTAGGGACGCCATCCTCCTTGATCTGTAACTAGTGATACCCTTATTGCAAATCGATCTTGGAGAACAAAGCACCCTTCATTTGATCGAACAGGTCATCAATTCTCAGCAATAGATACTGATTCTTGATCGTAGCCTTGTTCAGTTGACGATAGTCAATGCTAAGCCTCCATGATCCATCCTTCTTTCGTATGAAAATAACAGGTGCACCCCATGGTGACACACTAGGACGTATCAGTCCCAGGTCCAACAACTCCTTCAGTTGCATTTTCAACTCTTGTAACTCTGGGGTCGACATCCGATAAGGCATTCTTGCTATCGGTTCAGTCCCTGGTTTTAGGTCTATGGTAAACTGCAACTCCCTCTCTAGCGACATCCCAGGTAACTCCTCTGGAAACATGTCCGCAAACTCTCTCACCACCGGAAGGTGTTCTATACCTTCCGCTACTCCCTTCTCGTTTAACGCAAGGATCGCATAAAGCTTGCACCCCTTGCGCATGCTCTTCCGAAGTTGCAAGGAAGAGATGAACCTTAGGGAAACTCCCTGGTTTCGTCCTACAATCACATGTCTTTGTCCCTTGTCATCGACCAATATCAACCATTTTGTCCTACAGTTTAGTATCCCCTCATGTGATTCCAACCAGTCCATACCAATCACGATGTCATAAGATCCTAGGATCGTGACGTATAGGTTGGCCCTTGTGACAAACTCTCCTAGGTTAAGGACGCAACCCGTAACCTTTCCTCCAAACTTTTGTTTAGATCCCAAAGCCATCTCTACAAATCTAAAGTCATCATGTTTGACTGCCTTTACCTTATTCCTTTTTAGTGCTACACCAGAAATGAAACTCTCAGTAGCACCGTGATTTATCAAAATACTAAGGGTCTGGTCAGCAACAGTAACTGTCTTCTTGAGCACAGTCGACTGATGCTATTCCTGGTGGTTATTCACTGCTACATGAATCCGATGGGCCTTACCCATATGTCCCACAGTAGTGGGTCTGGCTGATGCGGATGCTCTGGTCCTCTCCACAGGGAAGTCTCGCTGGTAGTGTGGCTCCCCAAACGTCCAACACCCCTTCTTCGGCCCAGTGGTCCTGGTACACAAAGTAGAAGATGACGACCCACTGGCCTGGAATCCTGGTCTGTTCTGCTGAACAAGCCTAAACTGCGGGTGATGTTGCTACTGATGATGTGGTCCCCGATAAGGTGTCCGATGTTGAGGCGTCGATCGCCGGGGTGTAGTGAAAGGGGATCCCCTCTGGAAGCCACGATATCCTGGCGTATGCCTGGCTGGTGTCTGATGCTGTTGTGCTTCAGATGAAACCTGCCCTGCGGGTCTCGCTGGTGTCCTGGTCTGACCCCCACTAATAAGCTCCTGCTCTGCTATGAGGGCCTTATGGATGACATCATGCAAGGTTTGAGGCATCAAAATCCTAACCTTTGCATGCAAGCTATCGTTAAGGCCGAACACGAACTTGTTGACCTTAAGTTTCTCAATGTTAAGGTGAGGATCATACCGGAGTAGCTCCATAAAACGGGCCTCATACTCATGCACCATACGACCTCCCTGTTGTAAGGTGTTGAACTCATTGAGCTGATGCTCACATAATTCTTCTGAAAGGTACCTCTCTCGGAACCGCTCCTCAAACAGTTCCCATGACACGTCTTCCACCACAGAAGAGCGCTCCCCTTTAGTTGAAATACCACCATGCAGACCTTCATGTTGGAGGTATAATTGTGAAGTGCAAAGCACATCACCATGTTCTCCAACCATGCCTCAGCAACTGTGCCGTCCGGGGCACCAAACAATTTAGGAAATTTGACCTTCTCGAGTTCATGGTGAATGCTACCAGTACCGATCAGAGCGCGTAGTGGAACCTCAGTGGGTGCTGGTGCCCTAGCCTCATCTTTGTCCAAATGGTTGATCAATTCCTTAGACATGCACTAAAAAGATCTCATCATTTCGACTACATCACCAACTGCTATCTGCTCCTGTCCGAGAACCCACTTGTCTCCCTGGGAGTTAGACCCCTCAGACATGGATTCTACTGGAGGCATCGCGCCTCCTCCCCTAGCACCCCATCATCTGCCTCTGCGGTGTCCTCTAACCATGATTACCTGCATGCACACATGTCAACTGGATCAACAACAGTATAATCAATCATATCAATGAAAGCCGTAGCGATCCCAAGTCACAGGTTGAACTTGCTCTGATACCATATGTAAGAGACCTCCCATTTCGTAGAACAAAAAACCTCTTATAACATGTGCAATTTTTTTTGTGTGTGTGTGCGCGTGTGTACAAGGGTAATAAAGACATTCTACTCTATGTCACAACACGACGATGAACATGATTCATGCAACTGTGACACAACATAACGACCTAAGACACACATTAATCATCTGGAACCAAAGAACGACAATCAATTGACAACAAAAATAAGACTGACTACCCACCCGTCCTACCCTGCAATGGTTAGGACCTCCAAGACACATAAGAAATTATCAAGCCCAGGTTCCCATCGATTTTTACCATTTAAGGTCTCAGGGCTGGCGACTGTTCTGATGAACAAGGAGGTGTCTACAATTCCCCCCCCAGCACAAGCAGACCAAGCCAATAAGCAAAGGATAGTCATTAATTATAATAACAACAATCCCCTCAATGGAAGTGCAAGAAAAAACAATTTCACCAACAATCCAACCATCATCAATTAAATATCTAGTTTAGTAAGTCTAAATTTCAGTTAGTCATCTATTGGGCATTTCTAACTTGACCTTAAAAGCAACAAGCTAGCATATCCACTTATATCCATAAATGTAACGTGATCTGATAAGTACATGAACTATTAATAAGAACTTGTCTAAGAGGAAAAACCTCACTCCTTAAGGGATAATCCTAGATAAAACATGATTATACCTAAGAGAATTTAAGACAGGTTAGTAAATACAAGCATCAATTGATTCTAGTTACATCATCCAAAATGAGTCAAGCGAGGAAGAAAACCTGGAGTTTGAAAAGATGAAAATAAAAGAATCCACTTTAAGGAAGAGTACAGTGTAAATTATTTTTCATAAGAAGCTCTTCATTACAGTCAACATTGAGTGAGTAGTGTATCAATATTACTAAAATTGGGTACAATCGTCAATAAAATAAATAAAATATTAAGATTAAAATTGTAAAATGATTAAATGATAACTATCAAATTCAATCCTCAATTATAGATCAATTTATCAAGTCTAGAATTTCAATTTGGTCATTACTCATCAATCCGATTTTATTTATGATTACCATCCATTTGGGCAGTTCTTAATTAGACCAAAACTCTTTCCACTAGCCAATAACACTAAACAAACTTTAGCTAAATAAGTGGAATGATACTATTAACATAGATGTACGAATAAATCTCAACATGGCATTAAGTGAAATCAATTTAACAATTACTATTGTCCATCCTTACAATCTGATTTGACTAATCGAAATTAATCAATATTAGAATCATAAATTGTTAAGAACCAAACATCAATATAGCATAGAAAAACCTCAAGAAAAGTACTCAACGCCTTGAAAAAGAGATAATTTCAGATAATAAGCCTCTTCAAGGGGGAAACCTTCTTTTACCCCACTTAAATGTTCAAGTACCAGATGATTCAAAATGAAAATGTCTCCTTGGTATATATAGGAGACTAGGAGGTATAATTACAACTAATGGCCTAAAGCCGACATAAATAAAATAACATTACTAATATAATATGCTAGTCAGGGAACGTGAGCCAATATTAGGGCAACATGCCTCCCCTTGGACAATTGTTATGCACTTATGCTTGGGTAATGAGCCAATATTAGGGCTTAACATGCCCCTCCCCTTGAGACAATTGTTGTCTGCAACGCTTGAGTAACTCTGGATGCTTCTGTATAAAAGACTCATCTTCCCAAGTGGAATCTTCAGCCGGTAGTTTCCTCCATTTATTGAGATACTCTAAAATGGATCTATTCCTCAGCTGGCAAATTCTTGTGTCAGTGATGGCTTCAGGCTCCAATATGATTTTTCCTTCCTCATCAAGTTCTGGAAATATAGTTTGAACTGGGATCTTGTCACCTATAACCTTCTTTAAGCATGAAAAATGGAAAACTGGGTGTACTCGTGAAGATGCAGGCAGCTCCAATTTGTACGCCATAGTACCAATATTTTGCAACACCTTATAAGGTCCATAGTACTTTGGTGATAATTTATTATCCTTCTTGGATTTCTTGAGGGACATCTGTTTGTATGGTTGTAGTCTTAAAAACACCCAATCCCCTACTTCAAAACTTCTTTTACTATGATCTTGATTTGCTTGTTGTTTCATGCGATTTTGTGCCATGGTCAGGTTGTCCTTTAAGATTTGGAGATTTTTTTGTTGATTCTCGATGTGATCTTCCACTGCTTGAACCTTAGATTTTTCTTTTAGATAAGAAGTTATGGAAGGAGGGTGGTATCCATAAAGTGCCATAAATGGTGTCATTTTTGTTGCAGTATGAAAGGAAGTGTTATACCACCATTCTGGCAAGGGTAACCATTTGAACCATTGTGTTTGTTTATTAGAGACAAAGCAACGAAGGTAGCCTTCCAGACATATGTTCACTATCTCGGGTTTTCCATCAGATTGAGGATGATAGGATGAGCTATGAGCCAATTGAGTACCCAAACAAGAAAATAATTCTGTCCAAAAATGTCTAGTGAAGATGTGATCTCTGTCACTTACAATAATCTTTGGGCTGCCATGTAGATTTTGAACTGTCTCCATGAATGCGGTGGAAACTGTACTAGGTTTGAAGGAATGAGAGAGTGCACAAAAGTGTGCATACATGGTTAGTCTATCAACAATCACCATGATGACACTCTTTCCTTCAAACTTTGGTAACCCTGTGATGAAATCCATGGAAACCTCCTCCCAGCGCTGACTTGGGATGGATAATGGTTGTAAAAGACCTGGGGTCTGAATTGTTTCCACCTTATTTTGTTGGAAAACCACACATTCTTCCACAAACCTTTGAAAATTAGTTTTAAGGCCATCCCAAAAAAAATCCTTCTTGACTCTATGGTAGGTTTTCAAAAATCCCGAGTGCCCTCCTACTGGAGAGGAGTGAAATTTCAATAGTACCTTTTGTTTGAGTTGGGAGTTGTTACATAAATATAAGCGATATTTGTACCATAGTGAATCATTTTTCCATGTAAATGTATCTGATGCAATGGAATCCTGCTGCAACCTTTGAATGAAAGTTCACACTTTTTCATCATTTTTCCATTCATCCCTTGCTTCTATTATCCAATCGGGTTGGATGATCAAGATAGCACAAAGAAAGGCCTCAACATCTTCATCCTTTCTTGAGAGTGCATTTGCCACAACATTTTGCTTCCCCTTTTTATAGACGATTTCAAAATCATAACCCAATATCTTGGTTACCCATTTTTGTTGTTCTTCTAAAGATAGTCTTTGTTCCAAGAAGTATTTAAGACTATCATGATCTGTTTTTACCTAGAAGTGCCTATCTATTAGGTAAGGACACCATTTCTTCAATGCATCTAGTATTGCCATCATTTCCTTCTCATAAATTTGTTTGTGTAAGTCCCTTCCCTTGAGTGGTCGACTTTCAAAAGCCAAGGGCCTTCCTTCTTGCATTAGGACAACACCAATTCCATTTCCCAAGGCATCACATTCCACAATAAAGGTTTTTGTGAAGTCTGGAGTGGTCATGATAGGAGCTTTACACATCACCTCTTTAAGTTGTTCAAAAGCTTTAGTTGCTTCTAGAGTCCATGAAAATGCATCCTTCTTAGTTAGTTCCATTAAAGGTGCTGCTATTCTTCCATAGTTCCGAACAAACTTACGGTAGTAACCTGTCAAACCCAAAAATCCTCTAAGATTTTTTAATGTTTTGGGAATTGGCCAGTCCATCATGGCCTTAA
>SNQJ01S0021637.1:49011-72249 GCA_010110895.2 Picea sitchensis | reverse complement strand
ATCAAACTTCCTCATATCAATCTTAGGAACGTGGTTGGTCTTCAAACCAAAGTTGGAGTTTCTCCATTCTTGATTCACCTTCCTTGTGTCCTCATCATGAATTTCATGGGATGCATTTTCACTTTTAGGTGTCTTCTCTGTTAAGAAATTTTTCAATACTTCCATGATATCCCCTTTTAATCCATCCATCTTAGTATCCAACTTAGCTTCTATTGAATCCATCAAATTAGCTTTCATTGAATCCATCTTAGTATCCAACTTAGCTTCCATTGAATCCATCTTCGTATCCAACTTAGCTTCCATTGAATCCATCTTCTTTTGTAGTTCATTTATGTCCCTACACATTTCTTCACCTTCATCAAGAGTCCAATTAGGATTTTATGGAGGCTTATTTGGTGTAGAAGGTCCCTGTTTTGGTGGCATGTTGGCCAAGTATCACTTTTGAATCTTGATTTTGAGGCGGTTCTGCTAGACAATATTTATTATGTTCTATCTACCAAGTTTCGGCCCTTCTGGGTATGAAAATTTCTTTTAGGTAGTTATTTGATATTTCTTCTCTGTAATTCCATAGGTCTGATCAAAATTGGATGTGCCAAGTGGAATTTACGGTAACTTCCTCACAACTTGCTGATTTTTGGCCTTTCCAGGAGATCTCACTTGTATAGCATGCCCCACACAAAATAATTGATATAAAATTCTAAAACTCACACCCAAAATACTAAAGACTGTCCACGATCCAATGAAACAAGTCCCACTCAATTTGGATACTCTAGCAAGATGTTATGATTGTTTTACCTGGAACACCTTCTTGAGACTAGTCAATAGGACTAGTCAGATACCCTATCTTACACAAGGTGTATCTACAAATTTAGGATGAACCAGAAGCTGAAATTTTTACCACATATACCTTACTAATTTATGTAAATGTCCTCCATAGTTCAGTGTTTGAAACGTTACAGAAAATATTTTATAGCAAAAATTCCGCAATGACTCATTTCAGGATGATTCCAGAACCCTATCTTGTACAGGCTGTATCTCCGAACGTGTAAGGCCTCAGGAGCTGAATTTTGAACCCAACGTACCTTGATCCGTATACTAAATATATTCCAAGCTGTTCCTTCTGAAACGTTGTAGAAAAAAAGTTATAGCAAAAATTCCACGGTGTCTCAGATGTAGCAACAAAACCCCAAGACCTTGAGCTCTGATACCATATGTTAAGAACCAAACATCAATATAGCATAGAAAAACCTCAGTAAAAGTACTCAATGCCTTGAAAAAGAGATAGTTTCAGATAATAAGCCTCTTCGAGGGGGCAACCTCCTTTTACCCCACTTAAATGTTCAAGTACCAGATGATTCAAAATGAAAATGTCTCCTTAGTATATATAGGAGACTAGGAGGTATAATTACAACTAATGGCCTAAAGCCGACATAAATAAAATAAAATTACTAATATAATATGCCCCAATTAAGGGGAAATGAGCCAATATTAGGGATTAACATAAATTTCAATCACCATCTAAATTACCATTAATGCAAAAATGGAGCAAGTCTGAAATAAAAGAGAAAGGTCATCAATGTACCAACCGAGGTGTCCTGGAAATATGTAGCAAACATTCAAGTATTTGAAACATTTAAGGAGTAATGATGTAGCTATTTCTATATTGAAACTACTGCAATTTTCAAAACCCAAAACAGAGAAGGATACAGTAGTATAACACCAATCAAACGTATATGTGAAACTGCATTGTTGTTATTACTATTTTCAATATCTGATTCTCTTCTCATAATTTAAGTATAGGCTTGTCTCTAAAGTTCCAGAGTCCTGAATCCTGTCTATTTACTAAGTTCCAGTCGCTCAAATCTATTAACTCCAGAAAAAAAATAATAATAAAGAAGAGAAGTGGCTAAGTAGAACACGCCAGAAGGATAGCTAAGATCACAATGGTCTCCAATATAGATGTTGTAGGTTAAGATGAAATGCCACCCAAGGATAATCACTAGCAAAGGAACGAGTGGGTAAAACATAGAGGTAACAGATGGATAAGAGAAGAGCTTCACTGCCATTATCAAGCGATGAGCATATAGAACAAATTCGCCCGCATGATATTTACTCAATGAACTTCACCATTTTAAGTGAGGAAGACAAAATCTTGGGTTGGCCACTATCAACAGTAAATGGCTATCAGGGTATATCGCTCCAGACTGTAATAGTAATAATCGCTAAACAATAATAATCACTCCAGACTATCAACAGTAATAATCACTGCCATGGTTAATAATATTAAACCTATACTAGGTTCAGTAGCATCTAGTCTGTAACAACTCAATCACTTAATGCAATCTCATTCCACCATTCGCTCAATGTATGAATTCATTGGCCTTAGATATTCAAACACAGTCTTTAAGGATATTTCGTGGTCATGGGATAGTATAGTTTGTTGTTAATAAATGTAAGGGAAATAAAACGTAATCAGTTGGCAGGTAATGCACTTCTCTTTAGGTTATATAACTCGTTGTCTAGATTATAAACGCTGTCTCTTAGCAAGGAATACAATCTCCCTATTATATAATTTCAATCAAGGTAAAATAAAAACGCAGGTAAAAAGGAAAGGTGGGTAAAAATGTAGATGAAAGGATGGGTGAAAATCAGAATAACAATGCCATTATCAATTGATGAGCATACAGAAACAATTTGCCAGCAAATGATTTTTTTTTTACACAACTAAATTTTGCCAGTTAAATAAAGAAGGCACAAGGATAGATTTTACAGTTATCACATATTGCATTCACTGAATTAATTTAGATATAAAGCTATAAATATATATATATATTTTTTCAACCATTGCCGAATCGCAGCAGTAGAGGCAACAATTTCCATCAATTACACAATACAATCACAGAAGTAATAAAAACCAGACAGTCCATCAAGCTTCCAAATGCAGATTGAATTTAAATACTTTTACATTCTCATAACACCAAATAAAAAAAGGGGATGACAACAGTAAGAGAATGCCAAGGCCCTAACAATAACTCATCGAAAGGATCATAGGGGTTCTATCAGTCGAGGTGCAAAAAATAAACAAAAAGGAAGAAAATAATGCAAATGCCAAGGCCGTACTGAAGGACGCAAGTCAAACAATCAGGCAAGGACATCCACAGAGGTAGACGGCTAAAAGGTTGACCTTCGCTTCACCATCCTCGCACAGAAAAGAAGGGCATTGAGATCCATAGGTCTTTTAATGCTAAGGCGACGATCGTAGATCAGGCTCCTAGTTGACTGCTCAGGCGAGGACAGATGAGCTAGGGACAATTACTAAACATCCTCAAAGTCATAATCAACACCACAGGGTGATCACAACATGCAAGACACGAAGGTCATGGGAAATCGATCAACCAATCAATCAGCGAGGCTATACAAATTTCAATCATGAAACTAGACAACCAGTTTACCTATCCAATGAACAAGAAGATCCAAATCATAATTCCTACAACATGCTATCATTCAACGAAGAAGCGTACCGTTTCCTATTTTCCTACTCCGAGTGTCATCTGCGTGCTCCGTGCAACTCCTGCTCGCTGAATATTGAGACTTAACCGGTACCTCCCAGCCAATGCTAGGGGTACTCTTCTTCCCCCTTAGCCCCCCGAGCCGCAAAGGGGCCACACACGCTATCCACAGGTTACGTCTAGCTCCCAGCTTTCCTCGCAAGGCCGAGCTACCACTCCTCTCCGAGATGGGTATCTCAACTCCCACAAGTAAATCTGTCAAGTCGATATTTCTGCAGCGTAACGCTATGCAAATAAAAGATGATCCTTCATCCTTCTCCTTCCTTTATTTTATAGAGTTTTGAACTTCCTTTCTTTCCTAAAATCTCATTTAATTAAATTTTTAGAAATAATTTCCTAAAATTTCCTCTCCGTACAAGTGTCCCCCATCCCCTACATTCCTCCATAAATTAATTTCTTTAATTAAGTAATTATCTTTATTTCCCTCACCCACCTAGAGTTACTCCTAGAATCACTCCTAGGTGCCCCTATATTCCCTTACAGGTTTTAAAGGCTGTCCCTATTATGAAATTGCTAATTCAGTTTAAAATTAGAAAGCTCTTAAATGTAGATTCTTTACCAAGTTGACTTCCCACTTTTCCCCTTAAGTTCACCTTTTTCCTTTTTATGTTACCTCCTTTCCCTAGTTTCCTACTTTTTGATTTTCCCTCTTTCCCCTTTTACTTAGAACTCAAAAAGGCAGGTGTGAAATATAACCCCTTTTTCCCTTTTATCATTAATTTAGTATCTTTTTAAATTATCAAAAGATAAACTAATTAATTCCCTCTTTACTTTTTATATCCATAGATTTTATTTCTTATGAATAATTTTATTTCTTAGTCCCTTCATGTTACAAAATTTTATGAATACCATAATTATTACTTAAGTGGTTTTTATTTTAAATTTTATTATTTTATTTTATTTTTATTTTTTTAATTATTTTTTCTTTTAAAGGTAGACAAAATTTTACCCCTAGTGAAATTTTAGACTTAGAAATTTTAGATTTTGTACTGGGCGACATTTAATTAGGGAAATTGTTTTAAAATTTCATAACTTGTTATTTATCTTAGGGTCATCTAGGTTCATCCCTCTATCATCATTAATGCAACGTGCCCTTCAGTACGCACTAGGTGCTCCAAGGGTGCCACTCGCCTCATATGTTCCCTTGCACGATGTGCCCTTCAGGATGCACAAGGTGCTCCAAGGGTGCCACTCGCCTCTTGAATGATTGGTAGACATCAATAACCCCTGGAGTCAACACTCTTCCAGGTGAAATTGTGGGAGACTAAGGGCTTCTAAGGAATAAGGCCCCTGCCTTATTGCATGCCCCTTAGAATCATCATGAGCGACTGTCGCAGTCTGTCCTCACGACATTGTTGGTCCTCTCGAACTAGGTAATCGTTAACCTACAGTTCGAGCCATGACATGAGTGATAGTAGGCTATGCCAGGGCTGTTGTCCACACCTTTCCCTCAAAATCTCTAGTAGTTGTGTGTGGCCCCTTTACTCCATATGTGAGTCTGGTCGACGAGCTATCGTCAGCCTGGATCATCAACAAATAATGTCAGAACATATCCATATCATATCATCTAGTCAGATGCACTAATATCTTAGTAAGACAATCAAACCCCAATGGCACACTCCCTGACTCGATCTGGAGTCCAAGGGGTTCCATCAATGCCTCTACATCCTCAAGGTCCAAAACCCTACACACTCAGTAAAACCGATTTAATAACACCTGTCTATGTCAATGTAGTAAAACAACATGTCATCTACTCATAACACATCATAATAAAATTCAAATGTTTTAATAGCATAATAATCTGGATCACTTGCGAGCAAGTGTCCTCAAAGAATAAGTTCACTTAATGCGCCAGAGCGGGATGTTACAAATCCAAAGGACCTCAGGAGAAGTGCTAGTGATGAGGAACGCAATAGAGGTATGGAGGGATATAGCACATGGAGAAGGCACAAGGTGCACTGAGACTATAAAAATGGAAAACAAAGAAGAGATCGAGTTGCCTCTATTGTGAGTGATTGGCATAGCACCCCTTTCCTCAGCAGGTTTTGCGTAACCTCCGGTCTTAGGATCCTTCTAAATCTTCCCTTGAGTCTGATTGACTCTTTAATTTCCCCACAGGGAATACTTCACACCCAAAAATAGGTGTATTCCATAGGTCCCTTCCTGAAAATCGGCTTTGCACAAACACGCACTAGGCACGAGCTTTGACCTGCACACAGCCTCCAAATACAACCACGACCCTTTACCAAAACGAGATTTTGATTTTCGTGATTTCACGAATCCTGTTGTCGAGTCCCTCACTCTTCGATCCCCTGATCTTCGAAGTGCCGAAATGGATCAATTAACGATTATCCCCATGGCCAATCCTCAGTTTATGTGACCACTTCCTGTGTGACTGTAGCCCCACCTCACAGGTGTATCGCGTTTCGTGACTTTGGGACTTTCGATGCCAAGCATTCCAACTTCTTGTCCCCAGGATTTTTGAAATGTTGAATCCCGAAATGGCTCAATGTGTGACCGCAACCCCACTCCAAATGCACTTCGTGTTTCACGACAACGCAACCTTCAATGCCAAGTGCCTTGTTTCCTGGTCCTTGAGACTTCCAAAATGTCGATCCCCGAAATGCCAGCTATACCGAACCCCAAAAGGGCTGGCGAATGACAAACTCCCCGCTTGTTCTGTCCTCCTCTGATATAACGGCTTGGATCCTTGTGGATCCGACGGCTCTCATCTTTTCAATATTTCATGGGTCAAGAGTTTCGTACTCTTGCCCTTGGTATCCTCGGTAGCTGAAATACCGAGATACCTTGTGACTGCAGTCTACTTTTCAGGGTTTCACGATTCAAAGAATCACGACTCTAGCTGCACCAATCCCTGGCCTTTCAAACTCCCGGTAGCTCCCAAATCACTGCCACACATCCTCCTCAAATGGACAGTCCCGATCTCTTCGGGACTTCGGAAATTGCAAAGTCGAAAGACTCCTCTGTTTTTGTCTTTGATGCCCGAATCCTCAAGATACGAGGGTCTCTTGACATGCGTCCTCTGGGATGGACGGTACCCGATGCCTTTGGGATTTCACTGAACACGAGAATCCATAACTCTGAGGTTCCTTACCTCCCGAAACCGTGGTACCCAAACTTTCGAAGCCTTACCTCCTTACGTGATCTGCATCTGAGTTCTGCCTCGATCCAACGACTCTTGCTCTATCGGGATTTCACGAATCGGGAGTTCATGATTCAATGACTCCATAGTTCTTGGTCCTTAAGCCTTCTGGTATCCAAAACCCCAATGGGTTTGGATCTCTGCCATGTGTCCTCTTCAACAATGGACAATCCCGATGCTTTTTCTATTTCAAGACTTCGCGGGTCCTATTCTCTTTGCATACAAGGACTAAACATTATGCAACTTCTCCCAGATCTGATGGCTATCAGCTATCTGCACGAGATCTGACGGCTCTAGATCTCTTCTCCTTTCTTGTGCACTCTTCTGCTGCTCCTGAACGTAAAACTCCAACAGTCTATATCTCATCCTTTGCCCGATCCAATGGAAGCTATGCTTTTCGAGCTTCCACTTCTTCCTTCTCCTTGGAATATTTCTGAAGAATCAAAGGTCTCATCCTTTTCTTCCTCTGTGGACCCTGTGACTCTGGTCTCTCCTGCATTCTTAGGATGTTGTCCCTGCTGATCTTTCCAAACTCTTACCCACCAAAGGGTGTCTCGACCTTTGTGATTCCTTGCAGCTATGGCTCTGTGCACAAAGGCACTTTTCCTCCTGAGCTTGGTCCTCTCTGAAACCTTGAAAGGTTTCTTGACTTCTGCACTCCTTACAGAGTCTCCGGACACAAAGGTGTTATTTTTCCTTAGCTTCAAGACTTTAGAATAAGTCCTCTCTCGCTCCCACTCCTACTGCCTGACGAGCCTTCATACGGTTGTCTGTCTGTCAACACTTTACTCAGGTGTTGGCCTAGTGCACTCGTTGCATAGGTCTTTATCCTCCTGGAGCTTCAACTGCTCAAACCTCTAAGGTATCTGTCCCTTTCTTTCCTTGAAGGGATATAAGTTCCCTCTAGAAACTTATGCTCAAGCACTCCTTGTTGAGCCTGCAGGGTGTTCAGTAACCCTGTGAAGGTCCTCCTGTGACACTCCTCTTCTCTGAACTTAGAATAGATTTCTTTGGTGCACACCTGCACTTACTCAATTCCCTCTTGGCATAGGTTCTAGAATCCTTAGTGATTTTTCCTTCCTTAATCGAACCCGAAACAGAGTTCTCCTGTGCACTATCTACACTTTCTCAATTCTCGCCTGGCAGAGATTCTCCACAAAATTCTAAAAAATTATGTCTTTCCTCCTTCCTGAACTTGAAACAGAGTCCTCCTTCCTCGATGCACCATGTGCGTATGCTCAATTCCCTCATGTAGAGCTTCTATAGAACGCTCAACAATTCTGTTTTCTCAACAAACTCAAAAGTGAGTTCCTCCAAATGCATCCATTGCATTCGCTTGATGCGCTCCTGGCAGAGCTTCCAAAAAATTCTCAGAAATTATGTCTTCCTGTGCTTTCCTCTGCACAGTCTCTTATCTCCAAGGTATTCAACAACCTTGATGCTTCTTCCGAGTCAATGAACTCCTCTGGTGTGCCCTCTTGGCACGTCTCTGTCTGAATCTGTAGAATTCAAAAGTGCACTCTATGCACTGGCTTACATAACCCGTAGTGTTCTGTCATGCAACCTCTTGCATGAAGCCTCAAAGAACCTAGACCGGAAATCAAAGAACCCACATATAGAAAAATCTATCTGTCCCTTTAAATGCACATCTAATCATACATATACAACATATAATAACACATAAATGGCATTCATTCATAAACACAGAATCATTGCAGGAAAAATGCTCTTGCTTATATTAACTCAGAAATGCCTCTTTACAATGTGTTTTGAGCATGAACTATAACAGAGTCTCGACTCTCTTCTCTTCTCCTATCTTCCTTCTCTATAGATTCCACCTCTACTCGACTAACTCAAAATGAGATGTAAAATATCTTTTACATGAGGGGGCTCTTTGAGCTCTTCCCTCCATCCTCACCAACTCTCATTAACTACATTCATTTACATTGAATGGCTATCTAGTCCATATCGGATCTAGATTCAGACTTACAACCATTAAAGGAGATCTATTAACTGAAACCTGCGCATTGCACATGGATTTTTTCCTAACAGACTTACAAACATTAAATGCACTAAATTCAAATTCAAAATTTGAACAATGAGAGGGCTACGCCTCTCCTTCTTTGGATGCGCACATGAATATGAGTTGGCTGGTTGGCTGGCGCATGGACAGCTGGAGCAATGCTCCTGCATCATACTCCTCTCCTATGAAAAATTCATGAGCTCCTGCTCATGAGCTCTCCATCCTATCTATTGAAATCCACCTGTATCCCAAACAACTCTTTGGAGTTGTATCTCTTTTCCATCTCTCTACTGATGTTGTTCTACTACTTGGCAGGCCCTCTTCTGCTCAGCCTTTCTCTACTGGTAGTCTCCTATGCTAAATTCAACATCAGCCTCCTGAACTGATCTATCTCCTCATCCAGGTGTTCCCATGGATGGCTCTATGTATGCAGTTTCCTCAGCTACATTTCCTCCTTATCAACGGGTAGATCATCATGATCCCCCAGACTGTCTTCTTCCTTTGTGGCCTCAAATTGCCACTCTGCTACAAAATTCAACTTTGCAGTCCTATCACTGAGCTGTTACTCAACTTCTTCCCGTGGCAACTTTTCTTATGTCATTCCTCCTCTTGGTGTGTTTCCATCTTCTTCCAGCTGCTCCTCAGACTGGAATTTTGATTCACCTTCTGTTGTATGCCTTGGCATTACTGTCCTCATCTGTTAATGCTCCTCTGCTAACATATGCATGACTGTCTGCTCTCAACAGTCATATACTGGCTCTAGATTGTTCAACCAATCCTCCATCATTTCCAACTCCATCTCCCATGGAGTGATCATCTTATTTGCCTTCTCTTCTTATGTTGTCAGCTTCAATGCTGCAGCTATCTCCCTTTTATCTTCTTGGATGAAAATTTCGAGCCATTCTTCCGAATGCTCCTTTTCCTCTGCTTGGGTAGCCTCTGATATCTGCTCTGTCTCTTCAACAGTCACAACTGGTTGTCTGTCTTTTGTTGCTGCCTCTATAAAACACACACTGGTCTTGTCTTGGCTATATGGAAGGAATATCTAAATTCCCTCAATGATTTGAAAATGTGTTTGATCCTTCTTCTCCATTAGCTCCTCTTGCTGATATGAACTCACCTCTGAGCTCATTTGCTCTCCCTTTCCCACCTGATAGTATGGGAGTTTTCTGTTTCCCACCTGGAAGTCTGTGAGATCAATCGATCTCATCTCCATCAACAATCCTCGCTAACATGAACTCACTTCTGAGCTCCTGAGACTTTCAGACAGTCTCATCTCCTCTTCCCCGTCCACTTGAAAATTTGGGAATTTTCTACTGCCCACCTGGCAGTCTATGAGATCCAGTGATCCCATCTCATTTCCCTCCTAGAAACATGAAATTTCTCTGCTGTCCTCCTGACAGTCTATGAGATCCCTCAACGATCTCATCTCATTTCCCACCTGGCAATTGGAAATTTTTGTTCTGCCCTCTTAGCAATCTTTGAGATCAATCAGTGATCTCTCCTTCTCATCGTCACTGAGATTCCTCCCAGCCTCTAGTTCACATACCTGAACCATCTCCTTATGTTCATCCCTGAGGCTTTCAACATGCCTCAACCATCTCTTCGACAGTTTTCATTTTCCTCGGGCCAACAATTCCTTGATTGGCCGCTTCACCTTTGTTTTCATGGGCCATTCATACACCCATCGATATTTTTCATCCTACTGCATTCGAAATGGAAGCTCCTCCATCCTCTCTCTTATCTCGGTGACTTCTTTGTCCATCTCAGCCTTGCTCTGTTGCTGGTGGTTCTTCTATCCATTGCTTCCATGGCCTTCAGTAGCCATCTTCGCCTTCTCCTGTCTACCCTCTTGGAAAACCTGTTGTTGTCATTCTGCAACCATGAGTGCTTCCAGCATTTTCTTACAGTCAACCTAACTGTCTATTTGTTGCTGCATCCTGCAACAATCTCTTCAATCCTCTCCATCTAAAATATATAGATGAAGTTCTACTCTGATACCACAACTGGTGTAGCACCCCCCTACCTCAGCAGGTTCTGCGCGACCTCTCGGTCTTAGGATCATTCTAAATCTTCCCTTGAGTCTGATTGACTCTTTGATTTCCCCACAGGGAATACTTCACACCCAAAAATAGGTGTATTCCACAGGTCCCTTCCTAAAAACCTTCTTTACACAAACACGCACCACGCATGAGCTTTCACCTGCACATGGCCTCCAAATATGACCACGACCCTTTACCGAAAATGGATTTTAGGTTTCGTGATTTTGCGAATCTTGTTGTTGAGCCCCTGACTCTTCGATCCCCTGATATCCGAAGTGCCGAAATGGCTCAGTCAACAATTATCCCCTTGGCCAATCCTTGGTCTATGTGGTCACTTCCTATGTGACTTTGGGACTTTGGGACTTCTAACGCAAAGCATTCCAACTTCTTGTCCCCGGAATTGCCGAAATGCCGAATCTCGAAATGGCTCAATGTGTGATGACAACCCCACTCCAAATGCACATCGCATTTCACGACTTCGGGACCTTCAATTCCAAGTGCCCTAATTCTTGGTCCTCGAGACTTTCAAAATGCCGATCCCCAAAATGTTGGCTATACCAAACCCTGAAAGGGCTGGTGAATGACAAACTCCTTGCTCGGTCTGTCCTCCTTTGATATAATGGCTTGGATCCTTCCCGATCCGACGACTCTCATCTTTTCAGGATTTTGTGGGTCAAGAGTTCTGAACTCTTGCCCTTTGTATCCCCGGTAATCGAAATACCGAGATACCCCATGACCGCAGTCTACTTTTTGGGGTTTCACGATTCCGAGAATCGTGACTCCAGCTGCACCGATCCCTAGCCTTTCGAACTCCCCATATTTGAACTCTCGGTAGCTCCCGGATCATTTCCACGCATCCTCCTCAAAAGGATGGTCCTAATCTCTTTGAGATTTCATGAATTACGAAGTCGAAAGACTCCTCTACTCTGCTCTTCGATGCCCAAATCCCCGAGATACGAGGATCTCTTGACACACATCCTCTGGGATGGATGGTCCCTGATGCCTTTGGGATTTTGCTGACCATGAGAATCCACAAACTTGAGTTTCCTTACCTCCAAAAACCCTGATACCTGAACTTTCGAAGCCTTACCTCCTTGTGCAATCTATGGCTGAGATCTGCCTCAATCCGATGGCTCCCGCTCTATCAGGATTTCACGAATTAGGAGTTCGCGATTCAGCGACTCCACAGTTCTTGGTCCTTCAACCTTCCAATATATGAAACCCTGATGGGTTTGGATCTATGCCACACATCCTCTTCAACGATGGATGGTCCCAATGCTTTTGTTGTTTTGGGACTTTGCGAGTCCTCTTCTCTTCGCATACAAGGACTAAACCTTGTGAAGCTTCTCCCAGATCCAATTGCTATCGGCTATCTACGTGAGATATAACAGCTCTAGATCTCTTCTTATTTCTTGTGCACTCTTCTGCTACTCCTGGATGTAAAAATCCAATGGTCGAGATCTCGTCCTATGCTTGATCCAACGACAATTGTTCTCTTTGAGCTTCCGCTTCTTCCTTCTCCTTGGAAGATTTCTAAAGTATCAAAGGTCTTGGCCTTTGCTCCCTCTGTGGATCCTATGACTCTAGTCTCACCTGCGTTCTTAGGATGTTGTCCCTCCTGAGATTTCCAAACTCTTACCCACCAAAGGGTGTCTTGGCCTCTACGATTCCTTGCAGCTATGGCTCTATGTGCAAAGGCACTTTTCCTCCTAAGCTTGGTCCTCTCTGAAACCTTGAAAGGTTTCTCGACTTCTACACTCCTTGCAGAGTCTCCACACACAAAGGTGCTATCTGTCCTCATCTTCGAGACTTTAGAATAAGTCCTCTCTTGCCCCCACTCCTACTTCTTGACGAGCCTTCAGACGACTATCTGTCTGTCAACACTTTACTCAGGTGTTGGCCTGGTGTACTCCTTGCACAAGTCTTTATCCTCCTGGAGCTTCAACTTCTCAGACCTCTAAGGTATCTGTCCCTTTCTCTCCTTGAAGGGATATAAGTGCCCTCTGGAAACTTATGCTCAAGCACTCCTTGTTGAGCCTGCAGGGTGTTCATTAACCTTGTGAAGGTCCTCCTGTGACACTCCTCTTATTTGAACTCAGAATAGAGTTCTTCGGTGCACACCTACACTTACTCAATGCTCTCTTGGCAGAGCTTCCAGAATCCTTAGTGATTCTTCCTTCCTTAATCGAACCCAAAACAGATTTCTCCTGTGCACTATCTACACTTCTCAATGCTCGCCTGACAGAGCTTCTCCACAGAATTATCAGCAATTCTATCTGTCTTCCTTCCTGAACTCGAAATAGAGTCCTCCTTCCTAGATGCACCCTATGCATATGCTCAATTCCCTCCTAGCAGAGCTTCTACAGAATATTTAGAAGTTTTGTCTTCTCAACAAACTCAAAAGAGAGTTCCTCCAAATGCAACCAATGCATTCGCTCGATGCCCTTCTAGCAGAGCTTCCATACAATTCTCAGAAATTCTATCTTCCTATGCTTTCCTCTGCATAGTCTCTTACCTCCAAGGTATTCAACAACCTTGAGGCTTCTTCCTGAGTCAATGACTTCCTCTGGTGCACCCTCCTGGTACATCTCTGTCTGAATCCGTAGAATTAAGAAGTGCACTCTATGCACTGGCTTACAGAACCCGCAATGTTCTGTCATGCAACCTCTTGCATGAAGCCTCAAAGAACCCAGACCTAAAATCAAAGAACCCACAGATAGGAAAATATATTTGTCCTTGCAAATTCACATCTAATCATACATATACAACATATAATAACACATAAATGGAATTCATTCATAAACATAGAATCATTGGAGGAAAACTGCTCTTGTTTATATTAACTTAGAAATGCCTCTTTACAATGTGTTTTGAGTGCGGACTGTAACAGAGTCTCGATTCTCTTCTCTTCTCCTATCTTCCTTCTCTACAGATTCTACCTCTACTCGACTAACTCAAAATGAGATCTAAAAGATCTTTTACATGAGGGGGATCTTTGAGCTCTTCCCTCCATCCTCACCAACTCTCATTAACTACACTCATTTACATTGAATGGCTGTCTAGTCTAGATCGGATATAGATTCATCCTTACAACCATTAAAGGCGATCTATTAACTGAAGCATGTGCATTGCACATGTATTTTGGCCTAACATGCGATCTATTAACTGAAGCATGTGCATTGCACATGGATTTTGGCCTAACAGTCTTACAAACATTAAATGCACTAAATTCAAATTTAAAATTTAAACAATGAGAGGGTTGTGCCTCTCCTTCTTTGAATGCGCACGTGAAGATGAGTTGGTTGGCACATGGCCGGCTGAAGCAATGCTCCTACATTAGTGATGCATGCATGTATGAGCATGATGTGTAGGAGATGAAGCATAGAATAAGAAAAGAACATAGATTCATATCGAGGAGATGAAGAGAAAGCCGAGGTGTGCTTGCTAAGATAGAGGAGAAGATCAGAAATCTGAGGAGGTTGCAAGCAGGAAGACACAGATGCATGCAGAGTAGAGCAGCATAGAAGAACAATGATAATCCTGGTAAGCCACTGACAACTATTGAATCACTGTAATAAATTCACAGAAATCAATTTTTTATATTTCAGGTTGGTTGGTAGGTGCTAGGGAGGACTGTTGTCCTCAGAGTTTCAAGTAGGTGCTTGAATGCAGAGAGTTATAGCTTCCATCTAGTTGTAGCCAGAGAAACTAGGGTGGCATGGTGGTACAAGGGAGAACATTGGTTCTCTGATATACAGGTCAGTGCCTGTATGACTGGAAGTTGGTTCTTTCATCCGGTTGTTGTTGGAACATTCAGGGAGTTGGTACTTCCTTCTAGTGGGTGCTAGAGAAACCAGAGAGTTGGTGCTCTTAGCAAGTAGCATCATGAAAAATAGTGGCGGTATCCTCATCATGAGTTGGTGCTCATAAGAATGATAATGTACAGAAAACAATTATCATATAAAGAAGAAGAGGTTTTCACCCTTTATGGGTTTCCTCAGGAATATCTGTCTCTATATTATACATGTGTGTGATTGATGTTGAATACTCTACTGCTTATTTATTGTGATTATCATTGAGAGTTCTGTAATGAATTTAAAAATGGATATAATTGTTTAATCATAGTAACAATTGATTCACCCCCCTCTCAGTTGTCCAACAATTGTTATCATAGCTAGCCCCTTTTATCTAAGGGTAGATCCTAGAGCTTAAACATGTCAAACCATGAAAGAATTTCAACCAATAAGGCTCCTCTGTTCAATGGACCAAACTTTGCCTTATGGAAAGTTAGAATGAGAACCTACATAATGGCTTTAGGTACAGATGTCTGGGATGTGGTATAGATTGGTTATGTAAAGCTAGTTGTACTAGATAATATGGATGACAAGCTAGAATTCAACTTCAACATTAAGGCTATGAATGATATTCTGAGTGGGCCTGTAGAAGAAGAATTTGTAAAAGTTATGCACTTAGAAACTACCAAAGAAATGTGGGACAAACTCATTAGCAGTTATGAAGGTAATGAGAAGGTAAAGGATGCCAAGCTTCAAACCTACAAAGTAAAGTTTGAACAACTAAAGGTGAAAGAGGATGAAACTGTTGGAAAGTACTTTCTGAGAGTTGAAGAATTGGTAAATGCAATGAAAGCACTTGGTGAAAAAATTGAGGAACCCTCTTTAGTTCAGAAAATTTTGAGATCACTACCAGATAGGTTCAACTCGAAGGTCTCTGCTATAGAATAACTTAATGATCTAAAAGCCTTGGTGTTTGATCAACTTCTAGGAATGTTGACTGCATATGAAATTAGAATAGTTAAAGATAAATCCACCTCCAGAGAATCATCATTTAAATCAGACAAGAATGAGGATTCTGAGCCTGATGAAATTGAGGCAAATTTTGTGAGAAGACTGAAGAAGGGATCAGGAAAATACAAAGGTAAACTGCCTTTCAAATGTTTCAACTATGGTAATATAGGTCATTTTGTAAATAAGTGTCCTCAAAAAAGAAAGGATCAAACATATGATGATGAGGAGAAGAACAAACATAAAAATTTCTTTAAAGAGAATAATTTTAAGAAGAAAAGTCTTTGTGTAAACAATGATGATGATCCTTCAGATGATGAAGACAATGACTCCTCTATTGAAGATAAAATAAATGAATTCATGCTTATGGCCAAAGAGGATTATGATAATAAAATCACAAGAAGTGATGCTAATGAAAAAGAAGTTGTGGTTGATATGCAAGGAGAACTCATCAGTGCATTGGAAGAGATTGATAGACTCAAAATTAAGAAGATAAAACAAAAACAATTGCTGATACAATTCAAGAAAGGAAGTAAAGAACCTGGTGAAGGATTTGTCCTACTAAAAGTGGAATTAGAAGAGGCAAAGAAGATCAAAGACATTCTGAAACAACAATTATCAGAAAAGAAGGCAAGATGTGAAGATCTGGAAAATGAAGTAGTGAAAACTAGGAAAGAGTTGGAGAAGTTTCAAGCCTTGTATCATCAGAATCTGTCAAGTATCAAAGCCTCAAAAGAATTGGCCACCATTCTGAATAAAAAAAGAAACCCAAAGCTGAAAACATGTCTGGGTTATGAAGAGTGATCATGTAGTGATCAACCAAGCAACAAAGAACCCATCAAGTTTGTCAAATCTACCACCAGTGACAACAAAAATCCTGCAAAAACAAAATAAGATAATCAGCTACCCAGGAGGAGTAACGAAAGAGGTACCATAACTAAAACTATAGATCAGAGAAATAATGTACTCTTTGTTCAAAGAAATCATCAGCATGGAAGAAATCGACCTTCTTAAAAAAGACATCCATTTTCCAGGTATAAAGGATTTTTCTATGGATATTGTTATCTCTGTTCTAACTTTGGTCACAAAATTGTAAACTGTTCTCTAAGATTTAAATATGAGCAATCAAAATATTCAAGGAATAGATATCTTCCACAACAAAGAATGAGACATCCAAGTAACAAACAATCACAGACAACAAATAATGTGATAGCTAGAAAAAGGACACAGGTTAGGCATAACAATCGTTATGATCCTCTATTCAATGAACCAGAATGTTACACTTGCCATAATTTTGGACATAAAGGTGCAGACTATCACTTAAGGAACTACGAGCCAGATTTGAACTCCTCTACTGAAAATGTCAAGGTTTGGAAGATGAAATAAAATGACAAGTGTGGACTGTTGTTAGCGTAAAGACAACAGAACCCATGGTATATTGATAGTGGTTGCTCCAAACATATGACGGTAGACAAAGGTAATTTTCTATCTCTAAGTGAAAGCTAATCAGGAAATGTAACCTTTGGAAATGATGCTCCAGGTAAAATCAGGGGTAAAGAGATGGTGAGTCTAAGTAATGGAAAAGGAAAATCTCAGAATGTTCTGCTTTTAGATGGGCTGAAACATAATCTTCTTAGTGTAAGTCAAATTTGTGACAAAGGATGTGAAGTGGTGTTCACTTCCAAGGATTGCAAGATAAAGTCTATAAACTCAAGACAAGTAGTGGCTAAAGGTATAAGGATAGAAAATAATGTATATGTGCTGAAAGAAGATAGAGAAGAGTGTAATCTAAGAAAACATGATGAGAGTTAGTTATGGCATAGGAGACTTGGAAATCTAAACTTTGACCACTTAATCTAGCTCAAAAATCTTGAGGCAGTAAAAGATTTTCCGAGAATATCAAAGCCATAAGATTCTATGTGTAAACCCATCCAAGTAGGAAAGATAACTAGGACAATGTTTAAATCCAAGAGTTCTAATTCAACAGAGAAACCACTGCAACTAGTTCATATGTATTTATGTGGACCATCAAGAAAGGAAGGTATAGGGAAAGAAAACTACTTCATGTTGATCATTGATGATTCTCCAGACTTATTGGGGTTGCCTTTCTCAAGGAAAAAGCTGAAGCGTTTGAGAAATTTAAAATATTTAAGGCTTCAACTGAGAATCAAATAGGCAAGTGGTTAAAGGAAGTAAGATCAGATAGAGGAGGTTAATTTATGTCAAGTGAGTTCAAGGAATTCCGTGATAAACATGGGATCAAGAGAGAATACACAATCCCAAGAACTCCACAACAAAATGGAGTAGTTGAGAGGAAAAACGGAACAATGCAGCAAATGGCTAGGTCAATGATGAATGAGAAGAAAATTGGCCAAACCTATTGGGTAGAGGCAATACACACAACAATCCATGTTCTTAACAAATCCCACCTCATAACACACACTGACAAGACACCCTATGAACTGTGATATTGGAGACTTGCTTCAATCAAACACTTCAAAGTCTTTGGGAGTAAGTGTTACATAAAGAATAATGATGAGAAACTTGGCAAGTATGATGACATGTCTGATGAAGGAATCTTCTTAGGGTATTCTACAAACAGTAAAGGATACAGATGCTATAATAAGAGGCTGCATAGATTGGTTGACTGTATTGACATAAAAGTTGATGAAGTAATCCCAGTAAGAGAGCTGAACAATACTGAATCAACAACAAAGGATATAGATAAATTTGAAACTGAATAGGTCCGAGAATTAGAACAAGAAGACTCTAAGCCAGATGAAGATGCAAATATTTAGACAGACTCAAATCAGCAGACAACATCAAATTCCTCCTCCAGAATCACTCAAAAGAATCATCATGCAAATCAGATAATTGGTGAAAAAGAAAAAGGTGTACAAACTAGGAGAAAGATAATCAAAAACACCGAACAATCACATATAGCCTTCATATCCATGCTAGAACCCAAGAATTTTATGAAGTTATAAAATATGACCATTGGGTTAAAGACATGGATGATGAACTTGATCAGATTGAGAAAAACAAGACATGGGAGATGGTTGCTAGACCTGAAGGTAAAAATATCATTGGTTCCAAATGGATCTTTAAGAACAAAATGAATGAGAAGGGACAAGTTGTCAGGAACAAAGCAAGATTGGTCTGTAAGGGCTATGCTCAAATAGAAGGATTGGATTTTGATGAAACATTTGCGCTAGTAGCAAGACTAGAAGCAATCAGAATATTTCTTGCCTATGCTTGTCATAAAAGGTTTAAAGTCTATCAAATGGATGTCAAGTCAACATTTCTAAATGGAGATTTAAAAGACAAAGTTTATATGGAACAACCAGAGGGTTTCGAACTGACAGATAATTCTGACCTAGTATGGAAGCTGAAGAAAGACTTATATGGGTTAAAACAAGCTCCTCATGCCTGGTATTATAGATTGGATAAGTATCTCCAAGATGAAGGGTTCAAGAGAGGAACAATAGAAAAAAATCTATATATCAAAACAGAGGGTAATGACTTGCTCATCGTGTTGGTCTATGTAGATGCCATCATCTTCGAATGTAATAATGATTCATTGGTACAATGGTTTTCTTCTACCATGGAGTCTGAGATTGAAATTTATATGATAGGGGAACTGACATTTTTTCTTGGTATGAAAATTACTTAGAAGTCTGAAGGAATGTTTATTTCTCAAGAAAAATATCTAAGAGAAATGTTGAAAAGGTTTCAAATGGAAGATTCTAAACCTGTGGGCACACCTATGATTACTGGATGCAAATTAAGCAAGGATGATGACTCACCTGATGTTGATCAAAGCTCATATAGGTCAGTGATAGGTAGCCTATTGTATATCACATCCCGTACAGACATAATGCATGCTGTTGGAATAGTAGGAAGGTATCAGGCAACACCCAAACAGAGTCATTTTCTAGTTGTCAAAAGAATATTCACATATTTGAAAGAAACAATGAACTATGGCCTATGGTATCCTAAGAATCAGAATTTTCAATTATCATTCTACTCAGATGTTGATTGTTCTAATTGCATGGATGAAAGGAAAATAATGAGTGGAGGTGCATTCTTCTTAGGAGATTCTCTAGTAGCGTGGTTGAGTAAAAAGCAAGGTTCCATTTCTTTATCAACTACAGAGGTAGAGTACATTGTTGCTACTACATGTTGCACTCAGGTATTATGGATGATTCAGACACTTGCATACTTGGAGGTCAAATATACTGCACTGATCCCAATTCATTGTGATAATGCTAGTGCCATGAGTGTGTCAAAGAATCCTGTATTCCACTCCAAGACCAAGAACATTCCCATAAAATACCATTTTCTGAGAGAGTAAGTCACCAATTACATTGTTCAGGTTCATTACATTCCAACCACAAAAAAAATTGCATATATATTTACTAAACCCCTAGCCAAGACACCATTTGAATATCTCTGTCAGAAGCTGGGTGTCATCCTGTCTCACACCTAAGAGAGTCCATCCTGTTAGGGGGAGTATGTGTTGGTTGCATAAATGATACCTCTGACGAAGTACTGCAACAACTTAGGGGGAACATGTTTTCTTTGACATTGATGTCATAGGGGGAGAAAAGGAGTGGAGTGGTCTAGACTGGATGCTATAGATGGAGGTTCAAATAGATTAACACAATCATTCAGGGTTTCCATCAATTACAAAGGGGGAGATTGTTGGCAGGTTTACAGTTGGGAGTGAGCTTGTCATTGATGGAAAGAAAAACAATGAAAAAAAGGCTCGAAAGACATTGTAAGTCCAGATAGGAGGAGCGCACAGATGGAGGACAGATATCAAGTGTTAGATCCAAGCGCAGGGTCCAACTGTCATTGGATCCAGCAGAACCTACACATCCTTTAAAGTGCAAGGAGAAGTGGGCTTACAAAATCCCAAAAGAAGGAGGACCGTCCATCGTCGGGCAGAACACGTGGTCACAGATCAACTTTTGACTGACTGGAAAGTCAAAGGAAGGAGGTGCTCTAACCCCTTGAACTCACAATATGTGAGATCACGAAATGATCCTGGCCGTTGAAGTCAGAGGAAACATGGTGAGCGATTGACATTTCACTAACTGAAAGTTTGAAGGAACAAGGTGCTCTATCCTTCGAACTTGTTAAATGCGAAATGACAATATAATCTCAGCCGTTGGATTGAGGACAAATCTAGATCATCTATCCAAGAAGGAAACATGGCTAAAGATCAACATTTCGCTGACTGAAAGGTCAAAGGAAGGAGGCACCCCAACCTCTCGAACTCGCAATATGAGAAATCGTGATATAATCTCAGTTGTTGGATCGAGGACTAATATGGGCTATCAGATCTAGGAGGTAGATCATGATAGACCATGTTAGCAAGGACAGGTGGTAGCCTATGTTAGCAAGGACATGTGGTGCAATCATACAATGACAAGTGTCAAGATGATTCGACGTTTCAAATACGTCAATATTACGAATCTAAGTGACACGTGGAAGCCACTCGGCTCATGACACATCATCGAGTGATGCAAGGGTGACATCACTCTGGGAATTTAGTTTTGGGAATTTTAGAATCAACACTCCCCCAAAGTCTCTAAAGATGAAGTTGCGAGGCACAGGATAGCCGTCCGATCACCACGAATCATGGACCATTGATCCAGAGAGAGAAGCGCAAAAATGATTAGCGAGTGGTCATATCTCGTGGTCACATTGTCAAGAGTTGGAGAGTAGAGCTAGTGCATTCAAGCTCCATTTCAGAGTTCGCAACATGGAGAGTTGAGACGACTCATCACAGAATCCCCAAAACACGAAATTGTGAAATGCATTTTTGAATTAGGATGTGGTCACCTCCGGTGGTCGCGTGAGTTGAAGGAGCTAGCATAGCTAGGATCCATTTGGGGTATCGGGAATTGGAGGAGTCAAGGGACTCATGGGAGAATCCCTGAAGTGCAAAATCACGAAACACACTTTCGAATGGGGTTGAGGTCATAGCCAACAGTTATATCAGTGGAAGTGAGGGGAACGAGCTAGCAAAGCTAGGCTCCATTTCAGAGTTTTCACGAGTGGAGCGAGGCCACTCACAACTCTATATCCCGAATCACGAAATCACGAAATGATTTCTCAATAGGAATTTGGTTATCGCCTGAGGCAACATGTGAAAGGAAAGGACTTAGCTAGAAAGGATAAACACCCACTATGAAGTTTTTCTCAGGAAGACATAAGGCGATAAATGCATGAACGCGTGAATATTCTCTCAGTAACTGCTAGAAGGAAGTGATTTCATTTGCCATAGAATTCGAAGAGTCTTCAGGGTGATCGACAGAGAATATGAAGAGTCTCGAGGCCACTTCCAGTGGAGTGTAGAGTCATCGTAGAGTCGACTGAGAGATGGAGGTGATTCGAAGACTATTACAACAAGTCAATCCAAATGACCTCAGGAGAAGTGCTAGTGATGAGGAACATAGAAGAGGTATGGAGGGATATAGCGCATGGAGAAGGCACAAGCTGCACTGAGACTATAAAAATGGAGAACAGAGAAGATATCAAGTTGTTGTTGTTCTGAGTGATGCATGCATGTAGAAGCATCATGTGCAGGAGCTTAAGCATAGAAGAAGAAAAGAATAGAGATGCATATCAGGGAGAAGAAGAGAAAGCTAGGGTTTTCTTGTTGAGACAAAGGAGAAGATTAGAAAGATTAAAAGAATGCAAGAAAGAAGAAACAAATTCAGGTAGAGCAGAGAAGCATACCAGAATAGTGATAAGCCTAGTAATCCATTGACAACTATTGAATCACTGTAATAAATTCACAGAAAGAAAATTTTTGTATTTTAGGGTGGTTGGGAGGTGCTAGGGAGGACTGTTGTCCTCAGAGTTCCAAGTAGGTTCTTGAATACAAGGAGTTATAGCTTCCATCTAGTTGTAGCCAGAGAAACCAGGGTGGCAAGGTGGTGCAAGGGAGAACATTGGTTCTCTAATATACAGGTCAGTGCCTGTATGACTGGAAGTTGGTGCTTCCATCCGGTTAGTGCTGGAACATTCAGGGAGTTGGTACTTCCTTCTAGTGGGTGCTAGATAAAATAGATATTGATGCTCTCAACAAGTAGTAGCTTGCAAAACAGAGGTGGTAGCCTCATCATGAGTTGGTGCTCATAAGAATGATAATGTAAAAAAAATGATTATCATATAAAGAAGAAGAGGTTTTCACCCTTTATGGATTTCCTCAGGAATATCTGTCTCTATATTATACATGTGTGTGATTGATGTTGAATACTCTACTGCTTATTTATTGTGATCATCATTGAGAGTTTTGTAATGAATTTAAAAATGGATATAATTGTTTAAGAACAGTAACAACTGATTCACCCCCTCTCTCAGTTGTCCAACATATATATATATATATATATATATATATATATATACTAAAGTCCTTTATATTGTACAAGCCTCCAAATACTTATGGATACCTCGGTACTTTAAGTCAACAATTATGGCTACCTAGGTACTTTAAGACAATTTTTCCATCTCCATAGTATTATAAATAAAAGGAGTGAAAATATAGTCTTGATCTTCCTCAAATATACCAATAAATCAAATATATGGTTTCTTTATATTTACCTGCATACATGTAACAAGACAA
>SNQJ01S0021637.1:33851-49001 GCA_010110895.2 Picea sitchensis | reverse complement strand
AGGTTAATTAGATAGATGTTTATTGTTTTAATTAATTAGTAGTTTAGTTAGATTTAGATTAGATTATTTAATTGCAGTTAGTTTCCTTTCTGTTTTACAAAATCTAAAAAGACAAAAATAGATCCTTGGCTGTCTTAGGGCAGTGAACACACGATTTTTGCAGGTTTTAATTAAATCTGTAATCTGTCCATATTGTATATTTGTGAATAAAGAATGATTGCAGCTGACAATTAAGTAGTTGATTTGAGTTATTATGATCATAGTTAGTAGATTGTGTGTATATAAGTAGTTAGTAATTTGTAGTTAGATTAGTATAGTTAGTTTTAGTTGTTTTATTAGTTTCTAGTTTCCTTAGTTTTAGTTTAATTTCTTTCATTTAGTTAGTTAGTTTGTTTTAGTTAGTTTTTATTAGTTTCTAGTTTCCTTAGTTTAGATCATTTAGCTTAAATCACTTTCTCTTCGGTTTCCTTATGAGACCTTAGAGCAGCCAACGGAGCCGTTAAACTCGTCAGGGTGGTCCATACCAAACGGCTTGGGTTATTTAGACAACCCCGGACCGGTTCCACTCTCCCAGTTGACGGATGGTCATTTTCGCCCGTCAACAGGACCCTGCTACAATTATAGAGATTGGATTTGGCTGGTCCAATATACACACAATACACATAGATACAGAGTGTCTACAAATTATTTACAACTAAAAGACAATAATCAAAATAAAATATTGAGTATGTACATTGACGGAAGGCCAAAAGCATCAGGGAATATTGCAAGGTTTAAAAATAGTACACAACCTAGGTCTACAAATAAACAACCCAATTGTGTATTTGAGGGGCGTGAAGGAAACCATGTTTTTGTGTGTGCCCTAAAATCAATAGATGAAGGGGAAGATTTGTTGATTAATTACATTTTGAATCGAATAGATACAAAAATTGTTATTATGGGAGTGGTAAATATAACATTTCACCAAGCATGTAATTAATGAATATAATAACTTATGTTTTTGTTAATTAATTTTTCTTTTTAATGTTTGTTGGTTTAAACTACTTTATCTACTCTGATCTTACCTTACTATCATAAGTCGACCCGGGTTCAGATTTAACAATCTTCCAACAAAATCCCTCTAAAACTATCGACCCTCCTGGTAAACTAGAAGGAAACATAGTACATAGGGTGCACTACACAGTCTCACCCGAGATAGTTCTATGGGTGGTTGCAATACTCAAATTCATGCAGCCTAGGAATAAGTGGAGATCCGTGGTTGTACTTTGTTATCTTCAATTATTTAGTCTAACATCTAAATTAATGAGTCACTCTTACTCATGCATGTGGAATATCATATCTAACTAGTTCCTTCATTCATTCATCTAGCATTTAATCATTAACAATAGTGGAGATGCATAACATTCAGTAACATAACACAAGTTTTACCCTAGTTCACCCCCTCCTGGACTATGTCCACAAAGATCTGGATCTGAATATCTTTTATTATGTCTCAACAATATATTGTGCCACACACGTTTACATTCTTGGGTATTACAATGTCAACAGGATTCCCGATATCGGTGAGGTTGACTAGATCACACCAGGCTCCTCATCCTATGATCTAACCCTCTAGATTGAGTTGCTCGACTCTCCTCTAGCTCACCATCTTACAAAATGTTTTCATTCTAGCCTTTCTCACTCTCCTTTCTATCTCTTTCCTCTCCCTAAACCTCCTAGGTACTACTTATACATATTCTTGGTTTATCATCCATTACCATATCTTGCAAAAACCCTAACCCTAATGTAGTTAGGTATCCCTTGGATGTGTTCCTCGCATTCTTACCTCACACGTGCTACTTTCCTTCCAGCTGTATTTTCTTCCACTACATGCTTCTCTCTCCAAAAATGGATTTTTCCCCAAAATGGGCCTATGCCCAATAGGCCCCCAACACTGACATTGTGGATCCTCTTGAGTCACTATCTAACTCTCGTGTCTGCCACTGCTTGTGCCAGTGCTTCGTACATGTCTACTATCCATTGGCACTGCTCCTGAGCTTGGATTCTACTCGCTATCATGGATTCGACCACCTGTACAATGAGTGGTGGTCTTCAGAACTTGCCCCCCTCCAAGCCTATTTGTTTGAGGCGTGCTTTCGTTGCGTTGATTTCCACGACCAACTATTCTTCCTTTTCCTGTAAGGGCTCCAACTACGCATGTCGTGCTATTTTCTGTCCCTCTACTTCTTTTTCTTGTACCTTAAGGTTCTTCATTTCTGTAGCTATCTTAATATTATCTGGTAGGGACATTGTCCTCTATCACTGCTTGACATTTTCCATTGTTGCGTGTAATTTATTGTCCTTTCCTTGTAGCTCTTATAGGCTCCCATATTATAATATATGGGTCCATATCTGGCCTCTTTTCTCCAACATTTCTGCCACCCTATTTATATTATACATGATGTTCTTTATAGTTGTTGTCACATATTTATCTCTTTGCATTTGGAATGCTGGCGGAGTCGTAGGTACTATGTGCTCCTATAGTTCCTTTATCTGCTCTTTATATTGTTGTAGATTCGGCGTTATCTTCATTATCCTCTCCTCCAAATATGTTTTCTCCAATACTGTGTCATCTGAGATAGCTTGAAATACTGCATCTATCTGGGTCTCCATATGGTCCACTTTTCATTGTGCTATCTCTTTCCTCGACCCTTACTGGCTGATGGCTTCCTTTAGTGTCGTATTTTCTTCCTGTGCTAGTTGTAGATTCGTCGCGTCATACGTTTCTCTAGACTGAATCTACTGCGTGATGCTAACCTGTAACTTATATATCACTTTTGTTGGTATCTTGGGCATTGCCAAGTCTAACATTTTGATATCCTTCATAGGATTCGACACTATTTCCTCATCGATGAACAAAATATTTGGTGTTATTATAAAGCTAACACTTCCTTGTACTATTATTTCTACTGTTTCTTTGAAAGGTGCTCCTTCTCTTACCGACACTGATTTTTCCTTTTGCTTTTGTTCTGCCCTTATCCTGAACTGTTCTAACACAATTTTTACCTCATGTACCTGTTCCAAAATTGAAGCTCTATAGTTTTCTTCATTTTCCCATACTTCTGACAATCAATCTTATATTGTCATGGCTATGAGTTCTATGTCATCTTCTGTAGGTGAAGTTTCCATTTTTTTCTTTGGGCCTTTGCTTTCTTCCTGGCACAACTTACTTGCACCTTGGTTCTCTTTCTTTGGGCATCTAGATGTTCATATGCTTTAGGCATATGTGTATCCATGTGAGTGTCGTGTTCAACTTCTTCGTCCATAGTTTCATCTTGTGCCTATAGTCTGCACTTCCTCTATACTCACATGTCCTGTTGGTCCTCCCAGTTCCTTCTCTATAGCTTGTGGACCCTATGTCAGACCATCTTGTGATGGATTTTGTGTCCTAGTCTTCTTCTTAATGGAGTTTCTTCCCCCCCTGCCCCTATTTTGTTTTCTTTTGCTAGGTAGCGCCATTCCTACCTATTTGTTGCACAGGGAGTGTGTTATTCTGTGTCTAGAATTGTACTGGTGGAATTGCGCTTGGGATCTCTGGTACTTTCAACTCCTTGGACCACTCTTGGACCTGCATGTGCATGTATTGTGTCATCACGCAACACTTCAGTTGTAACCACTCCTTGGTGGGGTCCTTCTTTTCCTATAGCCACATGTTGTGGCATGATGTGCATAATTTTTCTATCTGTCCATAATCTTGGATAATTTCTAGTGATATCCTCCATGTTTTGTCACGTTGTTCTGAATCGCATTTAATTAATACGTGAACATGTCATTGTTGACTTTATTTACCTTGGGATCTATAGTGCTTCGCAATGATGTGTAGCACGTTGCACCACATTTTCCTGTCCTTGTGAGGAACATCGTATATGTTGGTTCATGCCACCCTATAAGTGCAATGAGGATGAGTAACCACGAATAGTGGAACTTAGAGCCCCAATCTTGTGCATATTTACATTCCTCTAAGAATGAGTTGAGTAGGGGCCCAACTCATTGATATCCCATTTCATATGTTGCATGTAGGATTTCCTCAATCTCCTCCACAACCCAAAGATCCTCTACCTCTTATTCATCACTTTCCAAGCCTTCCCTCAAGGCTATGTCTCTCTTCTTGTTGCTCATGTTATATTGGTAGGGCACTCCACTGCGTGTTCTTCCAACTATTTCCATGATCTGCTTGATCTGGTCTTCCTCCATCATGATTGGATCCAATGACTCCTCCTTGTTTCCTCTATTCATTTCTGCCTTCATTTATCTGTCTCTTGTCAGTGCTTCCCCCATTCCCCCATGCATGTAGGGAAGTTTAGTTGTATGAGGCCATTATCATTATACCTTTTTTATATAATAACATCTTAATAGAAGTATATAGTGATATGATATACCTACCTTGAGGCCCCTTCATGAACTCTTTCTCTGCTGTGTTGTAAGACTTCACAGTATCTACTACAAATTCTGTGATAAATCCTGCAAAAATGTTGTCTAACCATAAATATACTACACACGTAAATTTATTGTCAACTTGTAACTGCATGATCTCCACCAGATTCCACTCTAGCTATTTGATTCGATTTTTAGGGTGGTTTTCTTTCAACCTCAATATCCACTCCTGCAATATATGCAAGAAATCATAGAAAAATACTTCATGCTAGTCGTTGAATACGTACTTGTCCAGATATTTGTGCAGTGTTAACTTCGGGTTTCTGTTATCTTTATGTGTAAAATCCAACTCCTTTGTTTTCAACCAACTCTCGATCTCTTCTTTCGTTTGGTTCCATGGTCTCAAAATCCCCTTTTACATTCTCATTTTCTTCGTCAGATCTGACATTCTTTTTACACTTCTTCAACATATATTATTCACTCAATGATCAATCCCATTTAGTTCCTCCCGGCAACGAAACCATTTGTTGTTTTAAACTACTTTATCTACTCTAATCTCACCTTACTGTAATAAGTTGACCCAAGTTTAGATTTAACAATATTCCAAAAAAATCTCTCTAAAACTATTGACCCTCCTGGTAAACTGGAACGCAACGTAGTACACAGGGTGCACTATGTAGTCTCACCCGAGATAGTTCTATGGGTGGCTACAATACTCAGACACTTGTAGCCTGGGAATAAGTGGGGATCCATGGTTGTACTTTGTGATATTCAATTATTTAGTCTAACATCTTAATTAATCAATCACTCTTACTCATGCATTTGGAATATCATATCTAATTGGTTCCTTCATTCATTCATCTAACATTTAATCATTAACAACAATGGAGATGCATAAAATTCAATCAAATAACACAATTTTTACTGTGGGTCATACCCTCTTGGGTTACGTCCACAAAGATTTGGCTCTCAAGATATTTTATTATGTCTCAGAAATATATCATGCCAGACACGTTTATAGTCTTGGGTCTTACAATCTCAACAAGCTTCTTGATCCTGGTGAGGTTGACTAGATTGCACCAGGCTCCTCAACATGTGATCTACCCCTCATGATCGAGTTCCTCGACTCTCTTCTAGATCTCCAACTTACAAAATGTTGCCTGTCTAGACTTTCTCACTCTCCTTTATGTCTCTTTACTCTCCCTAGACCTCCTAGGTACTACTTATACATATTCTTGGCTTATCAACCATTACCGTATCTTGCAAAAACCATAACCCTAATGTAGTTAGGTCCCCCTTGCATGCATGCCTCACATGATTCCCTTGTACCTGATGCTTTCGTTTCTAGCTGTCTTTTCTTCCACTTCATTCTTTTCTCTCCAAAAATGGTCTTTTCCCCAAAATGGGCTTGCACCCAACAATGTTTCATTTCGATATAAACAATATAAGGAATATGTTTCATTAAATGACACCATCCTCTAAAAAAAAGGTATACCTTGTTTTTAATTATGTTTTTTGAAGAGTCTATTGGTTTCATTTCGATGTTAATGGTTTCAATATTTTTGTTGCAAGTTATTGATCGGGTCAAGTCCCCGATGGATGAGATGACCCCATTTTCAGGAAAACATGTATACCCCATTGTAAATTGTACAAATTAAATATAAGCAATGTTTTTTTAATTATGTTTTTCGAGAGTCTATTGTTTTCATTTCGATATTAATGTTTTCAATATTTTTTTTTCAGGTTGTGCTTGATCGGGGCAAGTCCCCAATATATCAAAGGACACCATCCTCATCCCAACAGGTATAACCCATAGTAATTATACAAATCAAATATGTTGTATTATTATGATTTTTTGATGAGTCAATTGGTTTCATTTCGATATTATTTTTTTATATATTTCTGTCACAGGCTACGTATCCATTAGTAGAGAAATCCATAGAAATGGATGTGGATGAGATAATGTGCGATGATAACATCACATCATCACTTAAACCCTTTCAAATGTTAAATAATTCCGTAAAAAAATAAATGCAGAAATCCTTCGTTTGGTAATCGTTTGGCCGCAAACATAAGAGATTAGAAAAAAGATTAATCATTTGACTATGAGAGCTCAGTCGTTGAATGTAAGCTGTAGGATATTTAATTATAAGATAAATTAATTTATGGTTTTATATTTTCTACTCGTATATGTCATGAACTAAAATATGATTTGTTTTTACAGGCGTATTTGCATCCACATAATCCCAGTGAGGGGCCTACTATTACTATTGATGCTACTGATGCATCTTCACATCACAAACATATAACCTCACGTGCATTGAAAATGTTCCATTTTTTTCAACTGAACAGTCGACAACACATAGAAGGAAACGCCAGAGGGAATATTTGGGTGCACCCTCTATTTCTTGAGGCACTACATATCATGCAGAACAAGGTCAGAGGGTCGATGCAACAGAGAGTAGTATTAATATCGGTCAAGAAGAATTCCCTGGATCTTCCCATATTATTAGCATGGGAACAATATAGAACACATTTTTGGTGGATAAAAATATCGTTCCCATAAAGAAAGAAAAGATTCTAGGTATTTAAAAAATGTTTTAACTATTATACATAATCTGATTGAAATTTACTCATAGATCATTTTTTTTAAACTAATGATGACATGATCATTTTGCAGGAAATGATGTTTTTTTAAACATCTAAATGATTGGTCACTGGAGATATTTGGGCCCACCATCCACACAGGGTGGGATAAACAAAGAAAAAATTTAAAAGATGAGCTCATTAATTGCTTGATTGGGTTGTCTGGTGCCGAGACCTTCAATTGAGTGGAGGTCCTCAATAAAGTAGGAAAATATATGAAGTTTGTGAGGGACCAATATAGGATTCATATAGAAATGAACCCTAGGTATGAGCGCCCTCCAGTGATTCTAGTAAGGGAGTGGAAAGCCTCGCTAGATGATGGAAGGGAGATGGCTTTAAGAAAACAAGGAAAGCTACCACTGGGCACAGGAAGGTATGTAATACTTTGAACAATGTAATTATATGTTTATTACTCTTTATTTTTACATGAAAATTTCAACATGTAATGCATTTCAAACTTTTCATAGGTTGCTAGACACATCAAAGGAAACAAAGTTCAGAATAGAAAAGCATGTCTAGCACAAGCATGGGCATGTTGGTTATTCAAATCTAGTGGCACGAATTGTAAGTATCAATAACTCAAATATTGTAGTCAAATAATAAATTTCATATAAATTTGTTTTTATTTCACCATAAAAGATAAATCGATGGTCTTATGAAAAATTGCAGGTCGATCGGTTCAATGAACTGCCAATGGAGGAAAACTTGAGGCTTGGCTTCCAACATGGATTTGCAACTGGTTTTGAACGTCGAAAAATATTATGCATTGGGCCAACACAATATTCCAATGATCCACCCTGCGCATAAGTAAATAAAATCAACAAAGGTCATTTAAGATTGATTACTTGTGCAGTCTATTCATTATTAATTTTGGCCATAAAAGATTGAGCCTCTTTGTTTGAAGTGGGAAATCCACAATACACATAATTCCCAAGATGGAGAATGACCGACCAATATTGAAGGTCATGATGTGCATCCTAGTAATGGATGTATTCATGTGCTAAAAAAACCTAGTATGAATTATAGTTGAATATATTTAATTGAAAATAGTGTATTAATTTTAATCTTTGATGTTTCAACTCTAGATCATGCAGAGGGTCATCCTATACAACATGATCAGGAAGATAGACAAGGAGATGAAGTACATGATGTGGCCCCGTCAGGTAAACAACACCACTATAATGTTGTTTTTATTAATGAAATACTTGTAATGATATAAACAAAACATATCAATTTAAAATTTCTTCATTATTGTAGTAGATCCTGGCACCTTACATCAACATATTCCACATCTAAGTACACAACCCGAAAAACAATAAGACAAGATGCATAGGTGACCAAAAGAATTGATAAAGATGTTGTAGAATATGATCAATTGATTTCTGAATTTGTGAAAAGAAAAAAAGCCAAAAAATAAGTGATTGTAATAACATTATGATATATTATTTTTTATAATATAAACTAATGTCATGAAACATTTTTTTCCTACAAATGAATGAATGAATGACTAAATAAATGAATGTTATAAGTATTGAATGAATGCATGTTTAATGTTTCTTTGTCACGAAAAACAAATACATATATTTTCTCATAAATTCATTTATTTTCAAGTCCATGCATTGGCTATGGGGAATTGAGAGTGATGTGACGGGGGGGGGTGTGGAATATGAGCTTCCACCTTCATGTGGTTGGCTCTATTCAGTAGATAATATCAAACTTTTCTCGAAACAATGATAATCTCAATAAGGTAATGCTCGTTATTCTTATGTATTATATATTCGTGTAAATTTTGAAATGCATGTATATTTCTTAAATTCTTTATCATAAATTTAACATTTCATGGTTCGTTGATTTATAGAGGACTTTGCACTAGGAATTGCAGCTGATCACTAGCCTATCTAGAGAATTTGCATTAATTGTACAAAACGGTACATAATTAATATTCATGAATCTCTCTTTTTATATGTTGTTTTATTTATTTACCTTCCATGTGCATTGTAGTGCTTTACTTCATTTATAATGCGTAGTTTATTTCATTCATTTATGACTGTATGAATATTTACCCTAGAAAACCTAATCTTCACTTTACCCTACCAAGCCCTACCTTACCTTTCTCTCACCTTCCAACCCTAACTTGACGTAACTTATCCTGATCATCTTACATACCCTATCTTTTCTTACCCTACCAACTCAACCTAACGTAGCCTACCCTTAGTCTAACTAAACCTAAATTAATTATGTAGTATATTATACCCCATGGGCACCATTGATGGTGTGTACAATTTCATGATAATAAGGAAGCTTACATGGAACCAATATTTTTGGCAGATGTTTTGTTTTGAAACCCATTTTTAACCTCAAAATTCCTCTATTGTAAGTGATTCAAAGAAATAACACTTTGCTGACAGATTAGGGAACCTTTTTTACTTTACATACTTTAATGATAAAACTAATTTGGAACCTTGGAGTGGTGAACCATTCATATAGCATGGCCAAAAGAGTTGTTGTCCCTAATATTTTGTGCTACTTCAGAAGGGGCTCTCAATAAAACTTTATATCTTGGGTTCAAAGAAAACTAAATAGATCATGTACATACATTTGAATCTCCACTTTATCTCCATAAGGTAAGAAGAGTATCATTTAGGTCCTTCGAAGGATTGGGTTGTGGATCACAAGAATCTTGACTAGGACACTACTTTGCCCAATTTTTATTTGGGTGAAGTTTATTCTTCATTTGAAGTAGAGGCTTCTTTGGGTTCAACCCCATAAGGAGCTTGCAATGCCTCTCGTGCACCTAATAGCACTTTTATATGATGATGTACAACTTGATGATCATTTTTTTAGAGAAATAAATTTCCCTCATCCTCCCATGTATTAAGCGTTCATAAAAAGGACATCAGTACCTTGCCAATGCCCAATGCATTCTCCCCTCTTCCTTGGATTTCCATATTGAGCAAAATAATAACCACCAGCCATAATAATCATTTGTAAACCCCAAAGACTCAATGTAAATGTATTCCTTGGAGGGTATAACTTGATGATTTTGACACTTAGTGACCTTTACACATGCAACTTCATTGTATTGCATACTTTCTAAAGGAAAATTTTGGTATTGTACTCAATGTAGTTACCAAGGTTAATACATGTGCCATAACACAATAACTTATAGTGGCATTATTGTCTCTTAATTTACTAGCACATCAAAAGAACAAATCTCAAGGTCATTATGGGAAGTATAAGATTTTGTGACATCATCAATATCCCTCAATTCATGGATCTAGATTTCCATATGTATATTTTATCATTATTCACTATTGAAAAATATAGATCAAGTGACTGTTTCAAGGAAGTTTCAAAGTTCTTTTTGGAACTCTGAGAGTTATTTTCCTTTTCCCACCTCTTTCAATGTCATTGATTTTGGTGGTGATAGTATCCTTGTGTAAATTTAGGTTATTTAGAACAAATGTTTGTTTGATTGGGTTTATATTGTATCCATGTCTTGAGTTTATGCAAAAAATGGGCAAGGTTTGTCAATAGTTCAGAGGTTCTATTTCTATCAATTCATAGAGATTTAAAATCAGATGGTTTCGATAATGTTAATGATGCAAAGGTAGTTTCATATTCATTTGGATACACCAAATTTTTAAACCTATAAATATCATAATCACCTTTTCTTGTTTCTTCAATATAGCATTTTCATTTTCAACCCCTTAAAACTTCTACTTCAAAATCAATTAAGAAGAATCATCTAAGTGTAAAATATTCTCAAAGGTATTGGAAAATTAAACAAAAATCGTGATCCATTATCCCCTTAATTTATATCATGCACAATTCCCTTGCCACTATAACTAATGTTCTTAACATGTTAAGAGTAATTGGATTATAATCCAACTCCCTAAGGATTTCATGATGCCATATACGTTGCTACATGGGCAATTTAATTTTTTTTCCCTTTAAACTTTAAGTTGATGTAGAAGAATTTACAACAATGGCCTTACCTTATACTCTTGGTGCTACACACTTTAGAAACCCCATATACATAAAGAAGTACCACATCTCCATAGTAAAATTTGGATGGATTGGGGAGGATAGGGCATCTACCAAACTAGTGAATTCAAAAGTGGAATTTTTGATAAATGTCAAAAGCTTACTATTTACAAGCTTATCCACTATAAAGGTGGATTAGTTGATATATCATTTAAGGTGTCGATAGTTAGTAGGTAGAGGGTATTGGTATCCTTGCAAGATTTGGAGGCAATAAGTTCCCTTGACAATCTTCTCAACAATTATTTATGGTCCATTCCATAGAGGGTAAAATTTTGTGTGCTTCTCTTATGGTTAACAAATGTTTTCCTACATTAAAATTAAATCTCTAGTTTGGAAATATTTGTAGAAGCACTTTTATCAAACAAATGTTTGGCTAGGTTTTGGTGGGATGTGAAATTTTATTTGGTGTTGTTCCTTTCCTCTTTGAGTTTGAGCAAGGAAATGATTCTATCTTGCATTCCAATATTTCCATCTCCTAATGCTTTTTAAGAAAGTTGTAGGGATGGTAAGAATATGTTCGAAGGTAGAATTTTTTCTTCGCCTTAAACTAAGAAATAGGGATAGATTCCTAATGAAACATTTGGGGTAACTTGGTTGTCCCATAATGCGTTGAATGATTGATTGTGCCAATTATGATGGTGATTAATGATTTTTTTCTTTATATTTAGAATCAAGTTATTTTTTTTCGATATGGCCAAACCATTTTCCTGTGAGTAAAATTTTTATCAACAATACACATCATTTTCTCAAGAAATTTCCATCATTTAAATTTTTACTTAGACCGTTTTTTCTTTGGGGGATGAGCTTGTGCATGGGGAGAAGCGTCATGTAGATGTCATGTTTGGTGACAATTCGGTACCAGAATGTTGTATTCTCATAAGTTAGAACTTGATTCCATCTAAAATATTTTCACTTGAGAAGCAATTTGTCCAAAATACCTTCACTAAGGTCCATCTCAACAAAAATATGATCATATGTGGACAAACTCAATGTAGTGCCTCTCTTAATATTTTTTTCCATATAACAACCCAAAGAGTTCCCAATATTCTCAAAAATAAATAAATGCTAGAAATGTAATGGTATGTTTAGGAGTGATACACAAACTATATTCTAGCAGTTGATGGGATGTTGGGGTAAAATTCAAGAAACCATGCAGTAATTAAAACATCTTCTTTTCCCCAAAACTAAGGTTCCTTAAATTTTTTCTAATAATTAACATCATTCTAAAATATAAAAACAAAAAAAACTTTGGAGAAAATAAATATCTCACGATTATCTCTCCAATTTGAGTGGATACATTTGCGCAAATCTAAAGGAGGCCAATGCCCATTAAATTTGCATATGACCCATTATAATTTAATTATTGAATGTATTTTTGTGATCTTCAAATTTGATATTTTCACTGGCAAAACCTCTTCTTATTTCTCCACTATAAATGCACTGGACATAAGAGGAATTAGAGTATATGAATTTGGAGATTTGTTTTTTACCACTGTAACGACCCCAATTGTTACGATTACCAGTGAGGCAGAAGTGCAATTTTTTTTTCTTTTCGCAGGATGAAAAAGACGACAACAAATGAACTACACAACCAGGTAACGAACATAACACATAGATCTGGCAACAAACAACTATGACTCCACACACTAACACAGGGAGCAACTGGGTGAAACATGCATAAACCAACAAATAGAATCGCCTACCCGCCTGACACAACATGACCATGCCTACAAGCTAAGGGATAAGATCCCCATCCTGACATGACGGCCTTGACGACCAATTAACTTTGAGACCTTGATGGCGCGCAACCAAGCGCATGAAGGTGTTCATCCGAAGCACCAAAACGACTAGAACAAACAATGCCGACAAAGGGTAGCATAGATTCTGACTGTGATTCCCTCATCAAGGATGATTCCATCCCCCAACAATAGACACAGAAATAACCCTGGTGAAGCATAACCTATCTGGACAAGGGTCTCCAGATAAATCTGACGTGCTAAGGGCCAAAATAGCTGACAGGAAGACTACGCCTATGCCCCAAGCAACGAGTCGTCAATATGCATGAATACATCGCTCACAGATGCGCAATCCAATAAATGACTCGATGACATCCAAGAAGCCCTAAGGTTAAGTAAGACGTCTAGGCATGAAGGTAAACTATTGTAAGGTTACCAAGGACCTAAATGTTATCAAGGGTGAACTAAACATAACTCAACAAATGACACTCTTTCCCGCATGGTACGCATCTATTAAAGTAAGTGCATTACTCATCCTTTAAAAAGAGATCATACGCTGCTTTTATATGTAAATGACAAAGCTTCCCTAAATGACGAATCCTAAATAATCAACATGTGTGAAGATGATATATCCCTTAAAATTGAGTACAAAAGGACTTGATCTAAGGTTATTATTCACATTACCTATTCAAGTTTGATCCATTCATTAGGTGATTGTTGGAAAAAGGGTCATCATTAAGGGGTTGGATTTCAACCATGTAATTATTATTAAATTACCCTAACTACTTTAATAGAATTATATGCATGCCTTAGATAGTGATATCACATTATGCATGTTGAGTTCCCAATCTACAAAGCTACACAACTACTACTAGTAGGAATGGCAAGAATATTATGAGTAAAGGATCATTAATATCATAGTAGAAGTTTAGATTGAGTAAGATCAATAATAAAAGAAATACTAATACCATGCTAATTAATATGTGAATTAAGAATATAATCAACCATACAAGGTGTGTTAATAAATAAATAAAATAACTCCATAACCGTCAACACAATAAAACAACAATACACAGAGTCTAATTTCAAATCCAAATTGGGAACCGAACCTTAGAGAACTTCTAAGTGTACATATTTCATTAGAGTATTAATAAAACTTAGGTAACAGGAAAGATTTTACAGGGCTCAACTTTCAATTGACTGCGATAAATTAATATTCAAACACAGCCACAACCACCAAATTCACTGGCAAGGGTAATTAAAATTGCAGCAGTAAATAAAAGGCAGTTACACTAGAGTCACCCAATCTCTGCCATAGATAGCGCCATCAAATATGCCATACGAATTTATAGGCACAACTCGCTGCCAAAGGAAAAATAAGGAAGACATAGAGATAAGTGGCAAGTTGCCTAGCAATTAAAAATCGAACGCAGACTTCACAAGTTTGCCAATTTTTCCGGATATACACCAGGCAATGATTTCAGTCAAAAGATGGCAACGCCCAACAATTAAAAATCGAACGCAGACTTCACAAGTTTGGCAATTTTGTCGTGTATACACCAGGCAAAGATTTTAGTCAAAAGATGGCAATGCCTAGCAACTAAAAACAAGAGCCGACTTCCTAATTTTTGGGTGAATTGTCAGTTACACACTAGGCATGATTTTAGTTACATTATCAAGGGAAAATCATGGTCATTGAGGTAGCAACAGAGTCATCCAGTTTAATAGCAATTTGAGGGCGTGCAATAACAAATTTAGTCGATCTTTTTAGCATCAATTTGTGGGCATTTACAACAACTCTGTCATTCATTTTAAATAGTAAAAATCCATGGGCAATCAATCGACAAAATGGTCAACATTTCGAAGGGAAAAAACGTGGTTGGTAATCTGGTAAAATGCAACAATAAGTAGTGTGCAATTCATGGGCATTCATAGGAATACACACAATAAGTTTTAAAGAATAACCTAGCCTTCAACAAGGGAAAAGAAAGTCTCCCCAACAGTAAACGAAATGCAGTCTAGAGAGGGGCGAATTTGCCAGGAACAAGGTAATTATAACATAAATTCTTAAGTGCAAGACAATCTTCTTCAAGGGGAAAATCACCCCAAAGTTAAAAATGTTAAGATCCAAAGATCAATATAGCATAGAAAATCTTCAGAAAAAGTACTCAACGCCTTGAAAAAGAGAGAATTTCAGATAATAAGCCTCTTCGAGGGGGAAACCTCCTTTTACCCCACTTAAATGTTCAAGTACAAGATGATTCAAAATGAAAATGTCTCCTTGGTATATATAGGAGACTAGGAGGTA
>SNQJ01S0021637.1:2039-33801 GCA_010110895.2 Picea sitchensis | reverse complement strand
CCATCTTATTATCCAACTTAGCTTCCATTGAATCCATCTTAGCTTCCATTGAATCCATATTATTTTGTAGTTCATTTATGTCCCTACGCATTTCTTCACCTTCATCAAGAGTCCAAGTAGGATTTTCTGGAGGCTTATTTGGTTTATAAGTTCCCTTTTTGGGTGGCATGTTCTCCAGGTATCACTTTTGAACCTTGATTTTGAGGTGGTTCTGCTAGACAATATTTCTTCTGTTATATCTCCCAAGTTTTGGCCCTTCTGGGTATGAAACTTTCTCTTATGTATTTCTATGATATTTCTTCTCTACAATGCCACAGGTCTGATCAAAATTGGATGTGCCAAGTGGAATTTACAGTAAATTCCCCACATCTTTCTGATTTTTGGCCTTTCTAGGAGATCTCACTTGTATAGTGTTCCCCGCACAAACTAATTGATATAAAATTATGAAACTCACACCCGAAATACTATAGAATGTCCAAGATCCCATGCAACTAGTCCCATGCAATTTGGATATTCTAGGAAGAATTTATGATTGTTTTACCTGGAACACCTTCTTGAGACTAGTCAATAGGACTAGTCAGATACCCTATCTTACACAGGCTTTATCTAAAAATTTAAGATGACCCAAAATCTAACCATTTTACCACAGATACCTTACTAATTTTTGTAAATATCCTCCAGATCTCAGGGTCTGAAACATTACAAAAAAAATTTTATAGTGAAAATTCCGCAATGACTCAGTTCAGGATGATTCCAAAACCCTCTCTTGTATAGGCTGTATCTCTGAAAGTATAAGGCCTCATGAGCTGAATTTTGAACCCAACGTACCCTGATCCGTCTACTAAATATCCTCCAAGCCGTTCCTTCTGAAACATTGCAAAAAAATTGTTATAGTGAAAATACCAAGGTGTCTCCGATGTAGCAGCGAAACCGCAAGACCTTGAGCTCTGATACCATATGTTAAGAACCAAATATCAATATAGCATAGAAAATCCTCAGAAAAATTACTCAACACCTCGAAAAAGAGAGAATTTTAGATAATAAGCCTCTTCGAGGGGGAAACCTCCTTTTACCCCACTTAAATGTTCAAGTACAAGATGATTCAAAATGAAAATGTCTCCTTGGTATATATAGGAGACTAGGAGGTATAATTACAACTAATGGCCTAAAGCTGACATAAATAAAATAACATTACTAATCTAATATGCCCCAATTAAGGGGTAATGAGCCAATATTAGGGCTTAACAAAATCCATAACGCTGAACTCCATAATGCTAACAAAATATTTGTTTAAAATGATTTGCCAATAATAATGTTTTCCAAATACTTTGCCAATAACAATGTTTGCTCTTCCAATAGTAATGGTTGCCAAATGCTCTGACAATAATAATGTTTGCCAAATACTCTGCCAATAACAATGTTTGCTCTGCCAATAGTAATGATTGCCAAATGATCTACCAATAATGTTTTCCATTAATGACAACTACACTTATAACAACCATGCCAACAAACTCCCCCTTTGGCATTGATGGAAAACTAAACTTACTTTATTCTCCCCCTTTTTTCATCTATGGAAAAGGAGCCATTATATTCCCCATGTTTGAGATAAAATAATGTCACTGTCAACATCAATGAGTTATGAACCTGTGTGAATCAATAAACAAGAAAATTTCTGAGGAAAGTGTCAAATATTTTAAATTGTCATTTTTATCTGCAATGAACTGATTATAAGCAACAAGTCTTTGCAGTGATGTTTTTGTCCCTTGATGAATTGATCATTTAAGCCAGAATTTCTTTCAACTTTCTTTATTACTGCTTAAGTGTAATGAATCTTTGCTAATATGTTACTCCTCCTGACCAAAAGACTAAGAAATCATTTGTATATATAGCTTATTTGGCAACAACTCCCCCTTAAACAATAGCCCCGAACAATCAATTGCCAACAATATGAATTTTTGGATTATGACAACTTGTAGTTTGATATAAAGTCAACTTACAAAGAATAGACTCCCAACTAATCTTGAAGACTTTCAAATTGCATTTTGGGTAAAGGTTTAGTAAATATATCAACAATTTGATCCTTTGTTCCAATGTGTTCCAGTTTAATAACTTTGTTCATAACTTGATCTCTGAGAAAATGAAACTTAATAGGAATGTATTTTGTTTTTGAATGCATAACAAGATTTTTGGAAATACTTATAGCACTAGTATTATCACAATAAATAGGAATAGGAGTATTATAATGAATGTGTATATCTTCCATCATTTGTTTCATCCATATAAACTGTGTACCACAATTTGCAGCTGTTATATATTCTTCTTCAGTAGTAGACAGAGACACTGCTGATTGCTTCTTTCTTGACCAACTCACAAGACATCCACCAAGAAAAAATGTTGCTTCACTAGTACTCTTTCTGTCATCAACACACCCTACCCAATCAACATCAGTGAAAGCATGTAATTCAAGTTGATTACCTGTTGGATACCACAAACCAAACTCTATTGTCCCCTTAAGATATCTGAAAATTATTTTTACTGCAAGTAGATGAGAGACTTTAGGAGATGCTTGAAATCTGCCAACCTGACAAACTACATGCATAATATCAGGCCTTATAGATGTAGCATATAGAAGACTGCTAATCATAGATCTATACATTGTTTTCTCAACTTCTTCAGAGTCATCAAATTTACTTAATTTACAACCAGTAACCATAGGAGTTCCAACTGGTTTATTATCGTGCATCTGAAACTTCTTAAGAATTTCATGAATATACTTTGTTTGAGTAATGAAAATACCCTTATTAGATTGATGAATTTTCAAGCTTAAGAAGAACTTCATTTTACCAAGCATAGACATTTCAAACTCATTTTTCATACATTCAACAAATTGTTTGCTAAGGTTCTCATCATCACTTCCAAAAATAATGTCACCTACATAAATTTCTACAATGACCAAGCTATCATTCTCTTCTTTGATATAGAGATTACTGTCAGTGTTACCTTTCTTATATCCTTATTCCCTTAAGTAGTTTTCAAGCCTAGAATACCAAGCCCTTGGTGCTTGTTTTAGTCCATATAAAGCCTCTTTCAACCCTGTAGACACACTGTTCTGTTTCTTGTACCTGAAAACCATATGGTTGTTCAATGTATACCCCTTCTTCTAGATCACCATTCAAAAATGAAGATTTTACATCCATTTGATAAACTTTAATGTTCTTAGAACTAGTATCGGCTAAAAACAAATTAATAGATTCCATTCTTGCAACAGGAGAAAAAGTTTCTCCATAATCAATTCCTTCTACTAGTGCATACCCTTTACAAACCAATCTAGCTTTATTTCTTGTTACTTTTCCTGCTTCATCCATCTTATTTCTAAAAACCCATTTAGCCCCAATAACATTCTTGTTCAATGGTTTAGGAACCAATTCCCATGTTTTATTCTTTTCAATTTGATTAATCTCTTCTTTCATTGCTTTCATCCAGTATTCATCTTTAATTGCCTCTTCAATGTTTTTGGCTTCAATCAAAGAAAGTAGTGATACTTGTTCATGGGTTGAAGTGGATTCTAGCCTTGTACTTCTTTTTCCAATACCTGAATTTATGTCACCAATGATTTGTTCTTCAGGATGATTTTTCTGTATTCTTTTGCTTGGAATCTTAGATGGAGTTATGCTTTTGAATGGAGTTGTGCCCTGTATTGATGTAGGAATTAAATTTTCATTATCATCAATCTTAGTTTCTTCTATTTCACTTACATCTTTATCCATCTTATGTTTGTCATATATTTCATGTATTTTTTGATCCTTTTGTTTAGATTTGGACTTAAAAAATGAGGACTTATCAAACTTTACATCTATAGATTCAAAAATATTTCTTAATTTGAAATTATAGCATTTATAAGCCTTTCTTTAACATGAATATCCAACCAATATGCCTTCATCAGTTCTAGAGTCTAATTTTCCCATATTTTTATCAATTCTTTTAATGTAACACTTACTCCCAAAAATTCTAAAATGTTTTATGTTTGTTGGTCTTCCTTTCCATAATTGATAGGGTGTCTTATCAGTATTATTTCTTTGCAAACTTCTACTCAATATGTGTACAACGGTGTGAACAACTTGAGGCCAAAACATGTCATTCAATCTAGACTCATTTAACATTGTTCTTGCCATTTCCATAACAATTATGTTTTTTCTTTCAACAACACCATTTTGTTGAGGTGTTTCTGTAACAGAGAAATGTCTTTTAATTCCATTTTCATCACAATAATTGTTAAATTCATTTGACACAAACTCTCCTCCATTGTCTGACCTTAAGCACTTAATGTTTATATATCAATTTCATTTTTAGTCAATTCTTTGAAAACTTGAAAGCAACTAAATGTTTCAGACTTCTTTTTCAACAAAAACAACCAAGTCATTCGAGTAAAATCATCCACAAATAACAAAAAGTATCTTTCACCACTTAGACCTATTTTCCTCATAGGTCCACATACATCAACATGCATTATTTCCAAAGGTTTTGTTGTAGAATATTCATTTGTTTTAAACTTAACTCTAGTTTGATTACCATGTTTGTTGTTTTGCAAATGGGTTGAATTCTTTATGAAGGTGGGGTTCCTTGTTAGCTACTTTTATTTAATTTGAATCAGGTGAAAGTTTAGATGTCCAAATCTTTTATTATTTAACTGAATCAAATTGTCAAAGTTAATATGTCCAAGTCTTTTATGCCATAACCAACTTTCATCTTCATGTCCAAGATAACATTTTTCATCCTGTTCATCGAAAATGTATATATTATTTGATGTCCTTTTAGCTGTTCCAACTAACTGATTTGTTTTAACATCCCTGATTTGACACTGTTTAGAATCGAATATCATAAGATGCTCTTTATCACATGTTGGAATTACACTCAACAAGTGATGTTCCATATTTTCAACCAGTAAAACATTTTCAGCCATTATGTCTTTGTTAAAACAAACAATGCCTCTTCCAACTAATCGAGTTGATTGATCATTACCAAATGTGACTGAACCTTCTTTTCTTTCATCTAAAGAATCAAAGATTTGTTTTTTGCCTGTCATATGTTTTGAGCATCCATTGTCCACACACCACTTAACTTTATGATCATCTTGTAATGCAAGTTTTCACTCTTCAATTTCTAAATGATCATTCTTCCTTTTCCAATAACTAGTTTTCTGATTTGTGTATTGGTTTATAACAGATTTTTGAAAATTCACTGGATAGTTTCTTGAAATATGTCCAAAGTTATTACACCTATAGCATTCAACTTCAAATTTCAAAGCATCAAATCTGTTATGTGAGCTGTTCACATTGTTCTGAATAGATTTATCATGTCTTCTTTCATATTCAAATCTAGATATGCCATGACTATTATGTGCACTTATATTTGTTGAAAAAACATTACAGAAAGCTGCTTTGTGTCCATACTTATAACAAAAGAAACGATAACCTTCAAACATGTTTTGATGTATGCCATAAATTTTTCTATGCACTGTTGAAGTCTGATTATCTTCTTGCTTTTCTGATCCCTTCTGCTTGTAGGTGTTTTTCTCATTTGTATGCTTTGTACCTGCTTTTTCAAAACTCGAACTAGAGCTTGTATTAGTAAATTCAGACTTGTACCCAATTCCAATCTTATCATAAGTTGATCTTTGACTATAGATAATTTGATCCAATACTTGAGAACTATGATTCATGTTATTTTCTTGTACTTTCTTTCTTAATAAAACTACTTCAAGTTTTAAACCTTCATTTTCTTTATCCTTCTCTGCAAGTACACTATTTAGAGCTTCTTCAGTCACTCTAGCTTCTTCTATTTTGAGTTTTAAGTCAACTAACATGATCTCAGTGCTTTCAATTAAATTGTTTGACTTCTGAATTTCTTGCTCTAAACTCCCAATCTCTCTTTTAAATTGTTTTCATTCTCTTCTTACTTTCTTTAATTTAGACAAAGCACTTACAAGTTCAGCTTCTAGGTCAACGTCACTTTCTTCTTCTTCAATAAGTTCATCATTCTTATTTTCCATAGCCATAAAAGGTCTTATATCTGTACTTTCATCACTTTCATCTATATCCGAGGACTCACTATTATTTTTGATGAATAGACTTTTCTTTTTATAAAAATTTATTTGAAATGGCTTCTTATACAATTTCTTATATTCTTTGGTTTTGTTGTTACTTTCTTCTTCTCCATCAAAATGTTTATTGAAAGGACACTTAGAAGAAAAATGCCCTATTCTACCACAATTAAAGCACTTGAGAGGAAGTTTACCTTTGTACTTGTTGGTACCTCTTTTTATATTTTTGACAAAGTTAGCTTCTTCCATGTCTTCTTCTAAATCCTCATGATTACTGGTTTTTGTTTCAACCTTTTTCTTGTCCTTCTTTTATGCCTTGAAAGTTGCTTCCTTATTGAAAGGATTCTCATTAGATGTCCTCATCTCATATGCTGTTAGTATTCCTTGCAACTCATCCATTTGTAAAGTAGCAATATCAGTTCTTTCTTCTAAAGCATATATTTTGGGATCAAATCTTGCAGGTAAAGATCTAAGCACTTTGTTCACAATAATAATATTTTCAACTATTTCTCCTAAACCTCTCATAGTATTGACTACTTCATCAATACGTAAGAAATAGGTAGCTATATCTTCAGATTCTTCCATATTTAAACTTTCAAATTGACTTCTATATGATTTTAATTTAGCATTCTTTACCTTAGTATCTCCTTCATATACCTTCTTCAGTTTGTCCCATAATTCCTTTGCTAATTCACAATGCATTACCTTAACAAATTCTGAACCTGCCAATCCTCCAAATATTGCATACATAGTTTTGGAATTAATTTCATAGAGTTTCTTCCCTACAATATCTGTTGGAACTGTTGTTGGAGCCTTATATTCATTCAACAAAGCTTGCCAAACATCTACTCCTTGAGACTACAAAAACAACTTCATCATGATACTCCAAAAAACATACTTATGCCCATCAAACAAAGGTAATACATGTTTAGTAAAATCAGATTTCTTATCCATTATTAAAGATCAAACTTCCAGTGATTAAACTGAATCTTGAAGTAACCTTGCTCTGATACCAATTGTTGAACATGATATCCTAACTAAGAGCAGGAGGGGGGGTGAATCAGTTATATACAATTTCATTCTTTTCTTTAAGCAGATTACTTAATGAACATAGATTATGCCTTTTACTATATGTCTTGCTGAAAATCATTCAAATCAATTAATTTGCACTCATATAAATAGACAATGACACAAAGATTTTCATGAGGAAACCCAAAAGGGGAAAACCTCTTCTTCTTCTTATGAATGAAAGACAAGCTCCAACTTCTCTTTACATTCTTATTTTATCTGAGCTACAACCCATATGAGGCTGCTACATCTGTTTCTTCAACACCTACTGAATGGAAGCTACAATCCCAAATGTACAAGCACCAACTTGTACATGAGACTTTTACAGTCTCCCCTTGCTCCTCCCTACCACCCTGATAATACTGTTCTGTCACTAAGAATCTGCAAACTAACTTATTGTCTTCTCTGTCAAGTGATTAAGCATTTAAATAATTCTTTCATACACACCTTTGATCAAAGCAATCAATCTCTTTAACATTCATACATACCTCTGAACCTTCTGTTTAAAGAACCTTTGGACATGAATACCTTCAGTCACTCAACCCTTATGCTTTCCATCTTTGTCTATAGATTCATATATGAATCTATTCTTTGATCAAAACCTCACAAAATAAGGCCTTCATCACATATCATCTGAGAATAAATAAATATCTCTATCCTCTGCATGTTTTTCTTATTCAAGTTATTTAAGATCTATTCATTCATAAATTAAAACAATTGCACCTGTGAACATGATTTTCTTCTTGAGAAGTCTCATGTGCATGAATCCTCCGGACAATACCTTTTTAATGCATTGATTTGTGCATATGTCTTCTCTCCTTAATCTTTTCTCTGTCTTCATCATTTCTTCTCACTGTCTTTGTATATTTTTATTTTTGCTTATGTTAATTTACAGAGATAAAACAAATTTCCTCCTCTATTTCCAAGAGCAACAACTCCCACTTCAATATCTTTCCTTTTCACACTCAAAGCCTTCATGACAAGCATGCTATATATACAAATACAGTTCAAATCCCCTTCAAGTATTAGTTTTAATCCTTTTAACCGATTATAACTATAAAAACTGCCTTGGATTGAATGATCCACGCAATGCACAACTACCCTTTGATCAGATTCATCAAAGCATCTTCACCATTGAATTATAACTGTTGGAGTTTGTTAAAGCCCTCACATGCTAATAAAAAAGGAGATTTCCTGTATGACATAGTCGAATTTTGTTGCATTCTCATAGCAACATGTATCTGTGCTATTCATGGTGATAGCAGTTTGGCATATGTATGCACAGGCAATTTGGTGATGTGCTATTTGTGGTATGGGATTTTTTTGGTGAAAACAGTTTGGCATATGTCTACACCTATCATAACATCAATTCCTACAAACTTCATAATGATGAAATCCATAATGCTAACAAAGATTTGTTTAAAATTCTCTGCCAATGAAAACAGTTTGGCATATGTCTACACCTGTCATAACATCAATTCCTACAAACTCCATAACACTAAACTCCATAATGCTAACAAAAGCTTTGTTTAAAATGCTTTTTGAATGATAATGTTTGCCAATAACAATGTTTTCTCTACCAATAGTAATGGTTTCCAAATGCTCTGCCAATAATAATGTTTGCCAAATACTCTGCCAATAACAATGTTTGCTCTGCCAATAATGTTTGCCATTAATGACAACTACACTTATAACAACAATGCCAACACAACTAGGTAAGAATTTCATGTTCATTTCTCTCTTTTTTGTTGTTGTAAGGTTAATGTGATGATATATTTGGGAGTATAAGGTCATACAACCCCCTCCAAGTCCATTATAATTGTTTGGAATAATCTATTATGCAAAGGATACTAGGAGGAGTAAAAGGGAGTACACCCTCTTAGGTTTTCCTTGTTGGTTAGGGTTTTCCTTGGGGAGTAAAAGGGCTTACGACCCCAAGGAAGCAACTCATCCAATTTGTTTAATCAAGAGATTCCATTTTCCCAATAGAAATCCACTAGTTTTCATGCATTGGAGAAATAAATTATTACATTGGTAATTGTGAAAAGTTGAGATACTGAAATTATTTTAAGTGGAATTTTACCTATATGTTATGCATGTCTCTAAACCACTAAAGCATCTCATTTGGCCAAGAAATTACTTTTTTTGTTGCAAATTTAATATACAACCATTAGGGCTGCAGAAAACTCATCATAACTTTGAATTTTACTCTCTTATCAACTGTCATAACTTGCTAAGAATTTGCCAGCATAATCTACTAGTCCTAGTGCATCTTTTGGGTGGATTTTTTGCAAGATTTGGTATCTGATTTTTCTGTTGTAATAAGACGAGATTTAGTTGAACATAGAAGTTGCAACCATGTTTGGGAAGTTGAATATGATGGTCCCTGTAAATGATATGTGAAAAATTCCTTGTGTGAGGAGGGAAATATCGAAGTTATTGTAGGTACCAACCAAGAAGGATGACCCTCCAATCATTTTGAACACCATGTATCTTGATCTGAAAATGGACAATAACCATCCTTTATATCTTTCCTTGGGCATGAATGGCCTCCACCTAAACAATTGTATGCTAGATTTTGGGGCCTCAACAAATGTCATGTATTTGAAGGTGATGGAACAACTTGGCTTATAGATGACCCAAACATATGGAAATGTGTGTGACATTGATTCTAAAAGGGTTAATTTTTATGGACTGTGTGAGAATATTGAAGTCTTCATGATTGATTTTCCACATATCAACCTCCTTATGAACATAGTAGTGATTGATGTTCTGGATGCTTGGGGGATGCTCCTATCAAGGCCAAGTTGGTCTTCTTCTCTTAGATGTTTTCTTAGCATGGATATTACCCATGCACACATTCCCATGGAGGATGGCACCTTTGATATCTTATATAGTCAAGAGCGGACTGACAAGCATGTGATGGACCCCAATGGTTATGATTACACAAGTGAGTATGAAGTTGATGTAGTTCCAAATACCATTGGTTATGATCCATGAGACTTACCTTTCATGCAGGAGGACTGCATAGATACACTACTCCCAAGGAAAGATGAGTACAAGGAAAATCTTACGGAGTTCCAAAGGAAAGAATCAAGGTCCATCCAGATATTAAAGAAAGAGGATAAATAAAGCAAAGAACATGTGAAAGCCATAAACAAATGCACTAAAAAAGGACCTCCTTCCTATCCTTACATCGAGAATGTACCTTGCATCAACTATAGTGAAGGAAGTATTTCATTCATGTGATACAAGAAGAGGGGAAATCCTAAATACGACCAAAAGGATGACGATACTTGGCTTGTTCCTTACATCATCAAGAAGAAGTTTGAAAAAGAGAAGTATTACTTGACAATTTTGGACGGGAGAAAAATTCCATTACCAGCGGATGGTATTTTTTTTGACCCTACATCCAAGGCACTTGACTTCTTCAGGGCCCAAGCCCTAGGTAAGTAGGTAGGTCATATTGATTTCCTTGCATTTTCATATTGATTGCTCATGGTATTTTAACTACATTTCATATTTCATTATTCTCTACTTGCATATTGCTTTCATCATATTACAAGTTTATTTTAGAAATTTTTGAAAAAATGCTAAAATTTCTTTTATAGATTAGTTGTCATTTTTGGTTTTGATATATATGGACAAAGGGTGATAGAACCACCCTAGATTTTATAGTTTTATGTTTCAGTGAGCCACAAGTGCACCAGGAGATATGATTGTTATCATATACTCTACAATGAGTACATGTCCCCAAGTAGGATCCAGATGTTATCCTCAACTCCTAGGGATAACTAAGAAGATGATGTCTCGAGGCCCTCAGGTTGAAGATGTGGAGTACCAAGAGACAACTTGACCAACAATGTCCACTTGCATAGATAGAAGCCCATTCACCACCATAGTTATAGATTCATCATGAGGGTATCCACCACACCAGCTTGCTTCCAGAGGACAATGGATCTTGCTCCATGAGGTACAAGCTAGGTATTATGGTGAGTTTCATTTAAATTTTTGAGGCATTTGAGTTTGTTGCATTTAAAACTGCTTCTAATTATGTAACATCTGCTTGGACATTATGTTCTTTTCCCTATTTCCCCTTGGTGGTTGACATTGTTCCCTAGTAAGTGGCCACCCTTAATGATTGGTTTTCTAATGGGAGGTCCCCTTGAAGAGTCATCATGTCATTCCCGACTATACTTTTCACTTTAGACACTTTGTTCCCCCATCTCCTTATGTTTTGGGTTTTCTAGTGTATTGACCCAAGAAGGGTTTGTCCCTCATTTCGTGGGAAGAAGAGGTTGAATGCCCAGAGGGGATATGGATAGAAACAGATAAAATCCTAATTATGAATATTCTAGATGCTCTCTCAAATAGGTCTTTGGAGCAATGAAACACTTCTCCTACAAAATCAAAGACCTGCAAAAGAAAACACATAACATAAATGCCCCACTTGATTGAGGTATTTACACAAAGTGTGTTACAAGCTAGACTATACCCCCATGGAACTATGTGTACTTATCCCTTCAAGTGATACTTTAGTACTTCCCCCCAATATAATCGATTCACCCTAGGTAGTACCCAGTGTTTGGACGTTAATTAATTAATGACAATGAATGGGCTTGGAAAAAGGATGCATTGAAAATGAAGGTGCAACACACCCTCTATAAAAGAACCAATAAATGAGACACTACTATCCCTTGTATGTTGTGAACCCCTTGCCCAAGAGTCTTTCCCCCATCCATATCATCATTTCCACATGTCTTAGAAATGGGTTCCAGTCAGGAAACACTCCTTGAGCTAGGGGACGATTCACCCAATAGGTCACATTGTCAAGCTTTCCATACCCAATCTTAGCAAGTTGAATAGGGTCTTTAAGAACTTATTTGTTTTGATTAGGTGGTTTTTGATGCACATGATTAGGTGGATCTTTTGTTTACTTTATTTACTCATCATGATTAGGGTTTCTGTTGTGCAAAATCAAATTTTGAATTGTAAAGGGGAAAAGTAAGGGTTGTTTTCCCATTAATTTGTCGTTTACCCTAGGTTTTTTGGAAAAAAATGTTATTAGAGGTTTTTGTATAAATATAGATCATTTCTATCTCATTTGATATAGCTCTCCCATTGTGAGAAGACTACATTGGCTGAAATTTGTGCCGTACTTGGGAGATTATCTCTATGTCTCTTGGTTACATTAGATTGTGATGATTTTTCTTATGCTATTGGATGGATGGATGATGTGTCATCTCTCTTGGAGACTTGTTCTTTCTCTATGGTGGATTTTCCTTGGTGAATTAGAATTTCATCTTGTTAATGCTTGAACTAGGTAAGCATTTCATGTTCATTTCTTTATTTTCTTGGTTATAAGGTTAATGTGATGATCTATTGGGGAGTGTAAGGACATACAACCCCCTCCAAGTCCATTATAATTTTCTGGAATAATCTAATGTGCAAAGGATACTAGGAGGAGTAAAATGGATTACACCCTCCTAGGTTTTCCTTGTTGGTTAGGGTTTTCCTTGGGGAGTAAAAGGGTTGAAAAACCCAAGGAAGTAACTCATCCAAATTGTTTAATAAAGAGACTCCATTTTCCCAATAGAAAGCCACTATTTTTCATGCATTGGAGAAATAAATTATTGCATTGGTAATTGTGAAAAGTTGAGATATTGAAATTATTTCAAGTGGAACTTAACCTATATGTTATGCATGTCTCTAAACCACTTAGGCATCTCATTTGGCCAAGAAAGTATTTTTTTTGTTTCAAATTTAATATACAGCTACTAGGGCTATAGAAAACTCATCATAACTTTGAATTTTACTCTCTTATCAATTGTGAGAATTTGCTAATGATTTGCAAGCATAATCTACTAGTCCTAACACATCTTTTGGGTGAAGTTTTTGCAAGTTTTGGTGGCTGATTTTTCTGTTGTAACAATTTTTTTTCTACAACCATAAGGATCCAAGTATATCTCTGTAACACTTTTCTATAACAAGCTTACATTGATGTGAAAGTCTATGCTTTTATACTTCAGTTTTACTTGTGTTTACTAGCTTATCTCCTGCATCATTTGTTAGAATTTTAGCATCTTGTTTAGCAGATCTAATAAGCATTTCTTTGTTGATATATATCTTTGTTGATTGTTTCAAATAGGGAAAACAAGCTTAACTGGCTAGTCCACTTAACATATAGCTAGCATACTCATTATTTTTTGTGTCTTGGGTGTGTAACATTATCATCCACATGTACTCAAACTTCTTGCAACCATTGACCACTACCGAGACTCGTTTCCAAGATAATTCCAATTTAGAAACTTAAACTATAGGTGCATGCATTCATAAGTATCTCTTTCCATCTCACTTCCTCCTAGGGTCACCTTGGATTCCCCCCTTGAGGTGATCACTTCACCTCTAAAGTGGCGAGAATACCTATCCGATGTGACAATGGGTAGGTATTCTCTTATTTGTCTCCATATTGTGGATTGAATTAGGTTTTTCCTTTAAACAAAAGGGAGTCAGGCCTTGATTTACGAATTTGTTAGTAAAAACCACAAACCAAAATCCGAGGTGTGAATAAAGGATGACGAGATATCCAAATAAATTTTATTAAATAAGAGGCAGTTCAAGCCGGTTAACTTCAGTTCATTGAACTAAATCAACCCTAACTACTCAAATTACTCATCAAACGATATAAATAAGAAACAGACAACCAATGTTGGGTGGAAAAAAATTAAGATATGTATGCAACAAGCCTTGTGATGTGCATCCTTATCTCTGCTTGAGCATCGATTCCCTCGTTACATATTTTCAAAGATGCATCTTTTTTTATGCTCTTATTAATCCCATTGTTCTCTATGGCTTAGAGGCTTTGAATCTCGACCTAAGATTTGTAAATTGTTCTTATGTGGAAAGAGTTTAGACCATTAATTTCTAGCGTATAATATGTTGGAAACGGCCCATTCCCTAAATACCATTCATATAGTATAATATGTTGGAAACAGTCCATTCCATTTATAGCGTTCATATAGAGTTTGGAGCTCACCTGATTATTATGAGTATTAAGAGTAATTAGGATTATTTCTTCATAGGCTCAAATCTCTTAATGACCTAACCTTTGGATGGTGGAGATATCCTTACTTGGATCCTTGTTCTTCTAACAACGTTTCCTCTTGTAACTTTTGGGGCATAGACAATTCCTACATTTGGAGGCCTCTACTCTATGATTTGTGATATCTCCATTGATTTTCTTCCTCCCTTTAATGAATTCTTTGTATGATCCTCCTTGCCTCCTACCATGAAAGGAAAGATTATTAGGGTGATTAGTGAAGAAATCCATATTTTATCCAAGTGAGTTGTTTCTCTTTCTCTCAACCTCTTAGCCCTAAGATAGATTTCTACTTAGAACATTTGTTACAAATCACTAATGGTATTATCGTTTTCTTGGGTTGTTCACAACAACATTTGTCACATGATCTTAGTATCCCTCTAGGCTAGTTGAGGGTGCATTCTCACTGGCTATGAGTTAAAACAAAACACCATATCCATTGAGAAGAAGAAACTTATAGACTATGTAAACAACATATTTTTCCATTTTTATCCAATTTCAAACCATAATGCTTTCCCTCATCATCATTTTTATTTATAAATATCACAAGATATGATGGATTGCATTTTAAATCTTTTCTTCTTTATATGATTAATTTAGGGAAGGGTTTATGAAATTATTTGTGATTTTTAGTGATTACTAAGAGTTGTTTACTGGAATGCATGTCATGAACAAATTTTACTAAAATATTCTGTAGCATGTGTCCCCATCTCATACTCAATAGGAACATGACTGAATATAGAAGTGGTTTCAAGTAATTGTAGCAACTTGAAGAGTACAGGTCAAACTTGTGTTTGCAAACTTGAAATCTTTGTTTGTTGGCATTTCAAATTTACACTAGAATAGACAAATTGCTTTTGAGTCATTAGAATGGATATGTTTTACTTTAAATATAATTTAGAATTTAATGTGGATTTGATTAAGTCAATTCAGGAATCTTGTTTCGTACATATAGTACATAGTGCCTCGCAAGTTTATAGAACCCCAGGTTGATAAATTGAATGAACTAGTGGATTCAAATTACCCATGTCCCTTAGGAAAGGTAATTAAAAATAATGCCATTTTTTACGTCGTTGTCGAGGAGGCACTAAAGAGATTGGATATCTGTTTTGCATTGATTTAGGAGACAACACATGATTATGATATTATCTTAGGGAATTGTCGAAAAAACTTTTGCTAACCCCCATCCTAAGTGTTATGCATTGTGACATACTAAGATGCATAAAAATAATTAGAGATGCTCAGGGAGATTTTAATGGTGTAGTAGGAGACACCCATAATATTAAAACACTGACATGCAAAATTGTAGCATGAAACCCATAGGATATTTCAGAAGAGTAACCATCCTATTAAACAAATTGCACCCCATACAACAACTAGCCATCACCAATTTTATTCTACATCATTTTATCCCCAACTCCTAAGGATAACTAAGGAGATGATGTCTCGAGGCCCTTAGGTTGCAGACATGGAGTACCCAGAGACAACCTGACCAACAATGTCCACTTGCATAGATAAAAGCACACTTCACCACCATAGTTCCAAATTCATCATGAGGGTATCCACCACACGAGCTTGCTTTCGGAGGATATTGTATCTTGATCCATGAGGTACAAGCCAGGTATTATGGTGAGTGTCATTTCAATATTTGAGGTATTTAGGTTTGTTTCATTTAAAACTGCTTTTGATTATGTAGCATCTGCTTGGACATTATGCACTTTGCCATGTTTCACCTTGGTGGTTGACATTGTGCCCTATTAAGTGGTCACCCTTAGGGATTGGTTTGCTACTAGGAGGTTCCATTGATGATTCATCATTCCATTCTCACCCATACTTGTCACTTTCCACACTTTCCATACTTGTCATGTTTCCAAAGATGCCAAAACGTTTCCCTAAAGGGGTGATATCATGATTTTTCTGGGGTTTTTGTTCTGCAAAATCAAATTTTAAATTGTAAAGGGGGAAAGTAAGGGTTGTTTTTCCCTTACTTTATGGTTTACCCTAGGTTATTTTGACAAAATATTATTAGATGTTTTTTTATAAATAGAGATCATTTCTATCTCATTTGATATAGATCTCCCATTGTGAGAAGACTACATTGGCTGAATTTTGTGCCCTACTTGGGAAATTCTCTCTATCTCTCTTGGTTACATTAGCTTGTGATGGTTTGCCTTATGTTATTGGATGGATGGATGATGTGTCATCTCTCTTAGAGACTTGTTCTTGCTTTATCGTGGATTTTCCTTGGTCAATTAGGGTTTCATCTTGTTAATGCTTCAATGAAGTAAGGATTTCATGTTCATTGCTCTCTTTTCTTGGTTGTAAGGTTAATGTGATGATATATTTGGGAGTATAATGGAATACAAACCCCTCCAAATCCATTTTATTGTTTGGAATAATCTACTGTGCAAAGGATACTAGGAGGAGTAAAAGCAATTACACCCTCCTGGGTTTTCCTTGTTGGTTAGGGTTTTCCTTGGGGAGTAAAAGGACTTATGATCCCAAGGAAGTAACTCATATAAATTGTTTAATCAAGAGACTCCATTTTCCCAATAGAAAGCCACTAGTTTTCATGCATTGGAGAAATAAATTATTGCATTGGTAATTTTGAAAAGTTGAGGAAACTCATCATAACTTTGAATTTTACTCTCTTATCATCTGTCATAATTTGCTAAGAATTTGCCAGCATAATCTACTAGTCCTAGCGCATCTTTTGGGTGTATTTTTTGCAAGTTTTGGTAGCTGATTTTTCTGTTGTAATAAATTGTTTTCTATAGACATAAGGATGCAAGTATATATCTGCAAAACTTGTATACAAAATCCGTTCATTGATGTTAAAGTCGATGCTTTTTTACTTGAGTTGTACTAGTGTTTACTAGCATATCTCCTGCATAATTTGTTATACCTTTAGCATTTTGTTTAGTAGCTCTAATAATTATTTCTTTATTGATATATATCTTTGTTGACTACTCCAAATAGGGAAAACAAGCTTAAATATTTTGTCCATTTAAAATATGTCTTGTATACTTGATGTTTCTTATGTCTAAGGCAGGTACCATCATCATCCACATGTACTCAAAATTATTGGAAACCATTGTCCACTACCAAGAATCATTTCCAAGCTACTTTCCATTTAGAAACTTGACCTATAGGGGAATCCATTCATAAGTATCACTTTCCATCCCACTTCCTCCCTAGGGTCACCTAATATTCCTCTCTTGAGGTGATCACTTCACCTCTAAAGTGATGGGAATACCTACTTGAGGTGACAGTGAGTAGGTATTCTCCTAGTTTTCACCATCTTGTGGATTGGGTTGTGATTTTCCAAATCCTGTGTGATAACATTTTGGGGTCGTTTCAAGAGAGTATTTTGAATCCTATTTCATTCCCTAAGGAAATCTTGGCAAGATGCCATCACAAAGCCTTTACCCCTAGCTTGTCGAGTGAATCCACTTGGAGGATGTTCCCCTTCCACCCTTAATGAGCCCTTCTTGAAGCTCATATGGCGACTCCACCTTCCTAGAATCCATCTTACATTAATACTTTCCCCCCTGGGAGATTCAAAACTTTTAAGGTTTACCGAATAAGGCCTCCTCTCAAGTCTCCTGTTGTTAAGACCCTTTTCCAAGGTACCCTTCCCCTTGCTCCAATGGCTCACCCTTGGGAAAAATATCTCTACGATACCTTGAACATGTCTACCATTCCTGGATATCCCAATACCATGTTGAAAGAGTCTCATAAATGGTTGCCAAAATTTTCAAGAAGTATTGTGATCATTATTGAGAATCATCTCTATGCCATGGGCCGAGACATGGATAATGCACAAGTGTAACATGAGGATGTAGCAATGAATATACTAGCCTCATCGTTAACTGAAGATGCTCATATGTGGTTCAAAGGCTTACCTGAAAATCACATAACATCTTATGAATAATTTTCCAAGTTATTCAAGAACAAATGGACAATGAAGAAAGACAATGAAATGCTTGTAGCATATTTTAATCAGATAAAGAAGAAGGGAAATGAAATAGTAAATGAATTTTAAAATAAGATTGACATATTGTACAGTCAACTCTTGATATATATACATCCTACAACTATGGTTATTTGTCTCCTTTACATGAATTCATTCGATGGGAAATTTCATTTTATTCTCAAGGACAAGAATCTCACCACCTTAGCACACGCCAAAGAGTGCAGTGCATAAATTGAAGATAACCTCCTTGACTCAAAGCTTGATCCTTTCCAGTATACTTGTACCAAGGTAGAGACAAAGACTAAGGCTTCCAGTAGCAGTACTCAAGATCCAATTACTCTTTTGACTCGGAAGATAGATCATATGAGTACTTAGTTTGTCCAATATCATAATCAAATCATGGGTCAATTAACCATTGTGGAAAGGAATCAATCTTCCTATAGACCTCAGTTTTATAGACAACAGAGAGATGCCACAGGTTGGAAACCAAGGCCTCAACAAGAGGCAAGGGACCCTGATACATTGAACGTGGTTGGAATGGTCAACACAGAGAAGATATCACATAGGAACATATTGATGAGGCCAGAAGAAAGAGGGAAAGAGAGGGAAGACTCTGGGTGTTAAACTGGTTGACAGATGATCATAGAAAGAAATTGAGGAAGAGGGAATTTTTGACATACACTATAAGAAATAAAACTTCAATTCATCCATCACAACCTTCTAGTCCGCCTTATCCAGAAGCAATTGCACCTCCTCCATTTATAGAGAAGGTGGTCCCAACACTTCCACCTCCATTACATTAGTTTCTTCCCAAGACAACTCCAAAAGAATATGAGATTTAATTGAACATAGATGTTGCAACCATGTTTGGGAAGTTGAATATGATGGTCCCTGTAACATAGATGTGAAAAATTCCTTCTCTAAGGAGGAAAATATTGAAATTATTACACATACCAACTAATAAGGAAGACCCTCCAATCATTTTGAACACCATGTATCTTTATCAGAAAAGGGACAATAACCCTCCTTTCTATCTTTCCTTGGGCATGAATGGCCTCCGCCTAAACAATTGTATGCTAGATTTCGAGGCCTCAAGAAATCTCATGTATTTGAAGGTGATGGAACAACTTGGATTAAATATGACCCGACTATATGGAAAAGTGTGTGTTCTCCATGTCAAGAACCTCACTGAGAGGATGAATGTCCCCAACAATATGAAGACTCTCTTGACAGTATAAACTTCATGGATATGATCAATAAATTCCAAGAGGAAGAGGTCACACAGGAACAGAACGATGAGGCTAGAAGAAAGGGGGAAAGAGAGGGAAGACTTTGGGTGTTAAACCTATTCATAGATGATCAGAGAAAGGAATTAAGGAAGAGGGAATTTTTGACATACACTAGAAGAAATAAATCTTTAATTCCTCCATCACAACCTTCCACTCCACCTCAGCCAGAAGCAATTGCTCCTCCCCTATTTACAGAGAAGGTGGTCCCACTACTTCCACCTCCATTACATTAGTTTCTTCCCAAGACAAATTCAAAAGAAGACAATATTTAGTTGAACATAGACGTTGTAGTCATGTTTGGGAAGTTGAATATGACAGTCCTTGTAACAGAGATGTGAAAAATTCCTTCTGTGAGGAGGGAAATATTAAAGTTATTACAGGTACCAACCAAGAAGGAGGACCCTCCAATAATTTTGAAAACCTTGTATCTTGATCGGAAAAGGGATAATAAACATCCTTTCTATCTTTCCTTGGGCATGAATGACCTATGCCTAAACAATTATATGCTAGATTTATGGGCCTCAACAAATGTCATGTCTTTGAAGGTGATGGAACAACTTGGCTTAAATATGACCTGACCATATGGAAATGTGTGTGGCATTTATTCTAATAGGGTTAAGGTTTATGGACTGTGTGAGAATATTGAAGTCTTCTTGATTGATTTTCCACATATCGACCTCCTTATGAACATAGTAGTGATTGATGTTCTGAATGATTGGGGGATTCTCCTATCAAAGAGTTGGCCTGTTTCTCTTGGATGTTTTCTTAGCATGGATCTTACCCATGCACACATTCCCATGGATGATGACACCTTTGATATCTTATATAGTCAAGAGAGGACTGACAAGCATGTGATGGACCCCAATGGTTCTGATTACAGAAGTGAGTGTGAAATTGATGCGGTTCCAAATACCATTGAGTATGATCCATGAGACTTACCTTTCATGGAGGAGGACTGCATAGATACACTACTCCCAAGGAAAGAAGAGTACAAGGAAAATCTTACAGAGTTCCAAGGGAAAGAATCAAGGTCCATCCAGATATTAAAGAAAGAGGATAAATAAAGCAAAGAACATGTGAAATCCATAAAAAAATGTAGTAAAAAAGGACCTCCTTCCTATCCTTACATCGAGAATATACCTTGCATCAACTATACTGAAGGAAGTATTTCATTCATGTGATACAAGAAGAATGGAAATCCTAAATATGAACAGAAGGATGACGACATGTCGCTTGGTCCTTACATAATCAAGAAGAAGTTTGAAAAATAGAAGTATTACTTGACAAATTTGTAAGGAAGAAAATGTCATTACTAGTGGATGGTCTTTTCTCTGACCCTACATCCATGGCACTTGACTTCTTCAGGGCCTGGGCCCCAAGTAAGTAGGTAGGTCATATTTCTTTCCTTGCATTTGCATCTTGATTTCTCATGGTAGTTTAACTACATTTCATATTTCATTTTTCTCTACTTGCATATTGCTTTCATCATATTACAAGTTTAGTTTAGAAATTTTTGAAAAATTGTTAAAATTTATTTTCTAGATTAGTTGTCATTTTTGGTTTTGATATATATGGACAAATAATGATAGAACCACCCTATATTTTACAGTTTTATGTTTAAGTGAGCCACAGGTCTGTCATGCACTCTATAAAAAGTACATGTCCCCAAGTAGGAGCTAGATGTTATCCTCAACTCCTAGGGATAACTATGGAGATGGTGTCTTGAGGCCGTCAAATTGCAATCGTGGAGTACCAAGAGACAACTTGACCAACAATGTCCACTTGCATAGATAGAATCCCACTTCACCACCATAGTTCCATATTCATCATGAGGGTATCCACCACACTAGCTTGCTTCCAAAGGACATTGGATCTTTCTGCATGAGGTACAAGCCAGGTATTATGGTGAATACCATTTAAATTTTTGAGGCATTTGTGTTTGTTGCATTTAAAACTTCTTTTTATTATGTAACGTCTGTTTGGACATTATTTTCTTTTCCTTATTTCCCCTTGGTGGTTGACATTGTTTCCTAGTAAGTGGCCACCCTTCAGGATTGGTTTTCTATTGGGAGGTCCCCTTGAAGAGTCATCACGTCATTCCCAACCATACTAGTCAGTTTCCACACTTTTTTCCCCCATCTCCTTATCTTTTGGGTTTTCCAGTGTCTTGAACCAAGAAGGGGTTGTCCCTCATTTCATGGGAAGAAGGGGCTGAAGGCCCAAAGGGGAGATGGCTAGAAAAAGATAAAAACCTAATTATGAATCTTTCAGATGCTCTCCCAAATAGGTCTTGAGAGAAATGAAACTCTTCTCCTAAAAAATCAAAGACCTGCAAAATCAAACACATAACACAAATGTCCCACTTGATTGAGGGATTTGCACAAAGTCTGTTACAAGCTAGACTATACCCCCACGGAACTATGTGTACTTATCCCTTCAAGTGACACTTTGGTACTGCCCCCCAAGATAATTTATTCACCCTAGGTAGTACCCGGTGTTTGGAGCTTAATTAATCTATGGAAATGAATGGGCTTGGTAAAAGGATGCATTGAAAATGAAGGTGCAACACACCCTCTACAAAGTCACCCATAAATGAGACACTACTATCCATTGTATGTCATGAACCCTTTGCCCAAGAGTCTTTCCCCCATACATATCATCTTTTTCGCATGTCTTAGAAAGGGGTTCTACTCAGGAAACACTCGAGCTAGGGGAGGATTCACCCAATAGGTCACATTGTCAACCTAAACATACCCAAACTTAGCAAGTTGAATAGGATCTTTGAGCACTTATTTGTTTTGATTAGGTGGTTTTTGATGCACATGAATAGGTGAATCTTTTATTGACTTGATTTACTCATCATGATGCATTTGACTTGAGATCCCTAGAGGGTGTACTCATTGTCTTTACAAGACCTTGTTTGGTGGAAAAATTTGGAAGAATAAGCCTAGATTGGGGTTCCTTGGGTATTGAATCCCATCAGTTGAATACCATGTCTTACACTTTGGATTGTGAGGACATCCTTTGGAGGCTTGGGATATTCCTTGGAGGACCTCACCCATGCCCCTACTAGCCCAATGTTTTGTCTTTGGAGGCAAAACCTTCCACTTTGAAGGCTTGATGTCATGAATGGGCTGGTTTGGTGGTGATGAGGACACATGGCATCATTTGATGAGGAAGAACACCTTGACTTGGTGGAGAGGTCCCTAGAACCTTGGAATATGGCCTTTGGAGGTCCAACGTTTCATCCCCAAGCTCAACGAATTTCCAAAGATGCCAAAACGTTTCCCTAAGACGCCATGGTTTTTCTGGGGTTTATGTTGTGAAAAATCAAATTTTAAACTGTAAAGGGGAAACGTAAGGGTTGTTGTCCCCTTAATTTGTGGTTTACCCTAGGGTTTTTGGAAAAAATGTTATTAGAGGTTTTTGTATAAATAGAGATCATTTCTATCTCATTTGATATAGCTATCCCATTGTGAGAAGACTACATTGGCTGAAATTTGCACCCTAATTGGGAAATTATATATATATATATATATATATATATATATATTGGTTACATTAGATTGTAATGGTTTTTATTATTCTATTGTATGGATGGATGGTGTGTCAGCTCTCTTGGAGACTTGTTCTTGCTTTAGGGTGGATTTTCCTTGGTGAATTGGAGTTTCATCTTGTTAATGCTTCAAATAGGTAAGCATTTCATGTTCATTGCTCTCTTTTCTTGGTAGTAAGGTTAATGTGATGATCTCTTGGGGAGTATAAGGACATACAACCCCCTCCAATTCCATTATATTTGCTTGGAATAATCTACTATGCAAAGGATACTAGGAGGAGTAAAAGGGATTACACCCTCCTAAGTTTTCCTTGTTGGCTAGGGTTTTCCTTGGGGAATAAAAGGGATGAAAACCCCAAGGAAGTAACTCATCCAACTTTTTTAATCGACAGAATCCATTTTCCCAATAGAAAGTCACTAGTTTTCATGCATTGGAGAAATAAATTATTGCATTGGTAATTATGAAAAGTTGAGATATTGAAATTATTTTAAGTGGAACTTAACCTATATGTTATGCATGTCTCTAAACCACTAAGGATTCTCATTTGGCCAATAAAGTCTTCTTGTTGTTAAATATTTAATATAAAATCACTAGGGCTACAAAAAACTCATCATAACTTTGAAATTTATTCTCTTATCAACCGTGAGAATTTGCTAAGGATTTGCAAGCATAATCTACTAGTCCTAGCGCATCTTTTGGGTGGATTTTTTGCAAGTTTTGGTGGCTGATTTTCTATTGTAACAAATTTTTTTCTACAGCCATAAGGATCCAAGTACATCTCTATAACACTTTTCTATAACAACCTTACATTGATGTGAAAGTCTATGCTTTTATACTTCAGTTGTACTTGTGTTTACTAGCTTATCTCCTGCATCATTTGCTAGAATTTTAGCATCTTGTTTAGCAGATCTAATAAGAATTTATTTGTTGATATATATCTTTGTTGATTGTTTCAGATATGGGAAAAAATATTAAATGGATTTTCCAATTAACATAGATATTGTATACTCGTTGTTTTTTGTGTCTTGGGCATGTATCATCATCATCCGTAGGTACTCAAACTTCTTGGAAACCATTGACCACTACCGAGACTCATTTCCAAGATAATTAACATTTAGAAACATGACCTATAGGGGCATCCATTCATAAGTATCACTTTCCATATCACTTATCCCCTAGGGTCACCTAGGATTCCCCCCTTGAGGTGATAAATTCACCTCTAAAGTGACGAGAATACCTATCTGAGGTGACAGTGGGTAGGTATTCTCCTATTTGTCTCCATCTTGCAGATTGGATCGAGATTTGCCTAAACTACAACCTGTGTGATAACACATCACATGTTTTCATAAGCTCTCCAACCATAGAATCTCTTGGAAGGAAAGAGGCTTTACATTATCAAAAGAATTATATTCGAGAGCCTAACTTCTTTGTTGATTATCTAGAATCTATGGTGTTTTGGAGAAAATATTTTTTAAACATAGCTAATGAAGGAGATGGTTCTAACTTGAAAAAATCTGTTACATTTGAATTTATTATCCAAGAGTCAGATGGCATGATTCAAATGAAGAACATCCCACCTTCTATCTTGCCTAAATTTGGTGGCTTGGCAAGTGAATATCAGGACACATTCCTCTTCAATTTTTGATGTCCTATGTCGAAGTTATGGATACTCCTCTCATTCCCAAAACCTTAAGTTATTTCTAGCCACCCTGAAGGAAGTAGCACTTTGTTGGTTCATGGGGTTGGAGTGAATAATATTGACACATGGGAAGAGATGAGGAAAATATTCTTAAGGAAGCATCAAGATTATTTTAAGGAAAGGAATATTCGAGAAGAAATATTCAAAATGACCCAAAAGGATGATGGAATCCTAGAGGACTATGTTGAGAGGTTTTAATACAATTTTCTACAATCAATGTAGAACAAGCTATACCCAAATACTTTGCATATTATTATCCTCGGGGGAATTAAAGGTGATTGTATAAGTGTATTGAATCTCATGGGAGATGGAGATATCTCTAAAATGACATATAAAATAATTTGTGAACTATGTAGATTCTACTCCTGTGGAAATGAAAAATATGGGAAAGGTATCAGAGATATAGTTTCAAAAATCACAAGGTCATATAAAGGAGGGGTCACTAGGGATGAGTAGGGACACCCATTAGAAAATTTCAAGATTGATATCCTTAGTTCATTAAGATATCAATTAGATACCATGCAATCTAGAAAGAATAAAGAAGAGGCAAATTTGGCATTATCCATTTACTGTTCGAAACGTCAAAAGAAGAACCCTATATGAGAATGCCTTCTGAACAGTATAGAGACATGTGTTATCTATGAGAAAAATCATGCATCTAGAAACTACCCTTCCTTGCTGGAGATTAAGGCAGTATATCAAGGGGATAATGAGGAAACTAAAAAAATATTCTCTATATCCTAGAAACAACAATGGCCACCATGACCACGAGGTATGACACAATATCCATCCCAGTTTTTTGTTCCATATCAATATTCACTTCAAATTTGGTACTCATCTATACCATGTAAAAAATGGTCTTCTCAAGCTTAAAACCAAACTTGTTAACAAGGTTGGAGAGGACCTTCATATTTTGGAAACTTTCCTCAACAAATCCAATAGTACCCCCCTTAGACACATCCTCCAATCCAATACCCACAACACTTACAACTACCATCCAATCAACATCCTTAAAAATCACCATATATACATTCCCAACCCATGCCTAACCCAAATAATAAAGTAGCCCAACCCACCTACAATTATGAGCTACCTCCTTTCCCTACCTACTTCATTTTCCCTCGTGTATTGTAAATATGTTCACTTATTCTTGGGAAAAGTGATTAATGATTAGATTAATCCCATTATCCCAGAACAAGATGGTGAGGATATCCCATTGAATTGGATGATCACATTTCCAACCCTTATTCTACACACAAGCCACTACCCCATGGAGTTCTATCCAACCACACTTAGTAGAATCAATCCAAACTCCTTCATATCCAGAAATATTATGCATAGACAAATCCACCACACAACCAAAATTTGACTTTCTAGGAGAATTGAGAAATGTATGTGTCAAAATTCTTTATTTCAGGCTATTAAAGATGTCTTGATTTATGCCAAGGTTGTTTGAGAACTCTTCCCAAGAAAATCAGGAAGGAAAAAGAAGGACCCTGAAACTATCCATGTGATTGGGAAATTGTCCAATTTGTTGTTAGGAAAAAATTTCATGGCTAAATATGTATATCTAGGAAGTCCAGTTGTTAATGTTAATATCAATAACACTTCCATCCCAAACTCCTTTATTGACCTAGGGGAAACCAACAATGTTATGACCAAGGAGACAATGGAAAAACTCAAACTACCTAATCTACGTTCAACTCCTATGATTCTTTAGTTAGCTGATAGGCATACTATGAAATGAGAGGGAGTCTTGGAAGATGATGTTGTTTCTGTGTATTTCTGGGAGTATATGGAATACATCATGATATTGCAACCAAAAGATAACCTAGGGGGATACCCATTAATTTTGGGAAGACCTTATTTATCCACTATTGATGCACATATTGTTTATAGGTAAGGATATATGATTGTTTTTCATAGGAATTCCACGAAAATGATTACTCTCTTTCTCTCTTCTAAACCTTCTTATGATCTAGAAAACCCCTCTTGGATAGAAGACAGCGATGAAGAGACTATCCAACATGTTCTGACTTTGGAAAAAGCCTATAATTTTAGAAAAAATACCAAGGATGATCTAATTTTCACTTTCATTACATATCCTCATACAATTATCCATCCAACTGCATGTCCTCATACAGTTAGCCATAAAAAATATCCATCTCTGGGACATATTCTAAGAAGTTATTCTCAGGAAACATGCTCATTCGTTGAGTTGGAACGCAAATTTTACTTTGTGATTCCTTTAGATGACATATCTCAGAATCATATTACACTAGTTGAGACCCACCCGAGAAAAACATTGAATGTTATCTCCAAACTAGAACCTTCTTAACAATATCAACTCATCAATATGTTGCAAAAGCACAATAGTGGATTTGCTTAGGATTATACTGACATGAAAGGGGTCCATCCCAATTTATGTACTCATCACATATATATTAAGGAAGACTCTCAAGCTGTTAGTAAACCTTAATGAAGAATGAACCCTTCTTTGAGGGACATAGTGAAAAAGGAATAACAAAATTTGCTCAATGTAAACTTTATTTATCCCATCTCTGATAGTAAGTGGGTCTCACCCCTGGTAATTATGCCAAAAAAGAATGGGAAGTTGTGTGTGTGAATTTAATGTAGAGAAATAAATAAGTCCACTCAAAAATATTACTTCCCTTTTCCATTCATTGATTAAGTCCTAGATACCTTGGATTGAAAGAAATGTTTCTCTTTTCTTTATTGATTCAATGGTTATAACCAAATTCAAATTTCCCTTTAGGCCCAAGACAAGACTACCTTCACCCACCCTTAGGGAATTTATGCCTATCAAGTGCTACCATTCGGGTTGTGCAATTCCCTCGCCACTTTCCAAAGGAAAGTCCTTGAAAACACTCCTTGAGCTAGGGGACGATTCACCCAATAGGTCACATTGTCAACCTTCCCATACCCAAACTTAGAAAGTTGAATAGGGTCTTTGAGCACTTATTTTTTTTGATGAGGTGGTTTTTGATGCACATAGTGGATATTTTATTGACTTCATTTAATCATCATGATGAATTTGACTTGAGATCCTTGGAGGGTGTATTCATTGTCTTTGCAGGACCTTGTTTTGTGGAAAAATTTGGAAGAACAAGCCTAGCTTGGGCTTACTTGGGGTGCGAAGCCCACTGGTTGGATACCATGGCTTACACTTTGGATTGTGAGGAAATCCTTTGGAGTCTTGGGATATGCCTTGGAAGACCTCACCCATGCCCCTACTATCCCAATGTTTTGTCTTTGGGGGCCAAACCTTCCACTTTGAGGGCTTGGCGTCATGCATGGGATAGGGTTTGGTGGTGATGAGGACACATGAAATAATTTGATGAGGAAGAACGCCTTAAATTGGTGGAGAGGTCCCTAGAACCTTGGAAGAAGGCATTTGAAGGTCCAACATTTCATCCCCAACCTCTACGAATTTCCAAAGATGACAAAATGTTGCCCTAAAGGGGTGATATCTTGCCTTTTCTGGGGTTTCTATTGTGAAAAATAAAATTTTAAATTGCAAAGGGGAAAAGTAAGGGTTGTTGTCCCCTTAATTTGTGGTTTACCGTAGGGTTTTTCAAAAAAATGTTATTAGAGGTTTTTGTATAAATAGAGATCATTTCTATCTCATTTGATATAGCTCTCCCATTGTGAGAAGACTACATTGGCTGAATTTTGCACCCTACTGGGGAAATTTTCTCTATATATATTGGTTACATTAGATTGTGATGGTTTTTATTATGCTATTGTATGGATGGATGATGTGTCATCTCTCTTGGAGACTTGTTCTTGCTTTATGGTGGATTTTCCTTGGTGAATTAGGGTTTCATCTTGTTAATGCTTCAACTAGGTAAGCATTTCATGTTCATTGCTCTCTTTTCTTGGTTGTAAGGTTAATGTGATGATCTCTTGGGGGGTATAAGGACATACAACCCCCTCCAAGTTCATTATAATTGTTTGGAATAATCTACTCTGTAAAGGATACTAGGAGGAGTAAAAGGAATTACACCCTCCTAGGTTTTCCTTGTTGGTTAGGGTTTTCCTTGGGGATTAAAAGGGATGAAAACCCCAAGGAAGTAACTCATCCAATTTTTTGAATCAAAAAACTCCATTTTCACATTATAAAGACACTATTTTTCATGCATTGGAGAAATAAATTATTGCATTGGTAATTGTGAAAAGTTGAGATATTGAAATTATTTTAAGTGGAACTTAACCTATATGTTATGCATGTCTCTAAACCACTAAGGCCTATCATTTGGCCAAGAAAGTCTTATTGTTGTTGCAAATTTAATATAGAACTACTAGGGCTGTAGAAAACACATCATAACTTTGAATTTTACTCTCTTATAAACCATGAGAATTTGCTAAGAATTTGCGAGCATAATCTACTAGTCCTAATGCATCTTTTGGGTGGATTTTTTACAAGTTTTGGTGGCTGATTTTTCTGTTGTAAAAACTTGTTTTCTACATCCATAAGGATCCAACTATATCTCTGTAACACTTTTCTATAACATCCTTATATTGATGTGAAAGTATATTCTTTTATACTTCAGTTGTACTTGTGTTTACTAGCTTATCTCCTATATCATTTGTTAGAAATTTAGCATCTTGTTTAGCAAATCTGATAAGAATTTCTTTGTTGATATATATATATATATATATTTGTTGATTGTTTCAAATAGGGAGAACACACTTAATTGGCATGTGCACTTAAAATATATATTGTATACTCGTTTTTTTTTGTGTCTTGGGCATGTACCATCATCATCCACATGTACTCAAACTTCTTGGCAACCATTGACCACTACCGAGACTCATTTCCAAGATAATTCCCATTTAGCAAATTGACCTATAGGGTCATCCATTCATGAGTATCACTTTTGTAACACCTCAAGGTTGAGCCCCTACTGAATTGTAATTATGTTTATAGGTTGGTGAGCCAAGTTTTTATAAGCTAAAGACTATATGTTTATTAGGTTAGAGAATCTAGATGCTTAAGGCCATGAGCCTGATTTTTGTATATGTAAATGTACATATCATTAATAAAATTACACTGTTGTGTGTAGAGTAACCACGAAGAAAGAGTTATGGGGGACTAAGCTCCGCTAGGTAGGGTAAGGGAGGGGGCTAAGTGTTTAGGCATAGGGGCTAAGCTAGAGGGATTACCTCTAAGGGAATATTATTTTATTATTATTTTCTAAAGGCTAAGGTGGACATGATCGGTGTTGTCCTAAGTTCCTGGGAAAAGGAATGAGTGCTAAGTGGAACTAATGCAGCTATAGGAGGGAAGGTGTTGACCTGGGTGCATGCAGTTATAGCTGGGAAAGCTAGCTCGTTGGGGGGTTCACTTCCGATTCTTACACCACTCCTGATTCTCATGTCCTTGGCCAGTCTCACCATCCTCACAACCCTTACGATTCCTGCAAGTCATCCATCCTTCCCTATTCACCATTGATTCACATAGTGAACCTTTTTCTCCATCATCGACCTCTGCATATAGAATACACCTTGGGAACCTATCGTCTTAATTGAGTTATCCCGCGTGTCTCCTGTGAAGTCAACACACCCTGTAACTTCTTGAGCCGTGTTGTGTCTTAATTGTTGGTTGTTGCAACCCACATAATTCCTTGATTGAGTGTACCTTGCTTCCATCATATGATATTTACTAATCCTTGTTGTTGCCTTCACCTTACTGGAACTAACTTAGAAGCTGGAATGAAGAAGTAGGTTGTCAGGCCTGTGGTTTGAAGAAGCAGGTTGTCAGACTTGTGGTTTGAAGAGGTGGGTTGTCAGGCCCTTGGAATTAAGAAGTAGGTTTATAGGCTTGAAAGCAACTCTCTCCAAGTGAGAGAGGTTGATGAGGAAGTGATTTACCAGAGGGAACCCAATTGCAACTATAGTGCTCAGAGAATTCATGTATGAACTGTTGTTGAAGCCCTGGAAGGGAAGTGGGTTAGCCAAAGGACTGTTGAGCAGAGAAGGAGCACACTTCCTGGGGTGGAACATGTATGTGGTGAATGAGAGGTTGTAGGTTGTTAGTGTGAGTTATCTCCTGGGAAATACTCCTTCCTGTTGACCTGTGTGACTTTCCTTTTGCCCTTGCCAAGCCTAGTAATCCCTTACCCGGTGGAGTTTAGTCCCAGCTTGAGGGTGACCAACTGCTGAGCATGATGAGCAGCGTGGTCTAAGGCTGGGAGGTTCATGGAAGGCCTGCATGCAGTTGGTGGTCATCTATTGAAATATAAGTACCAAATCTCTGTTGATTGTATGTTGTGTAATTGTAAATGTTTTCTAATTGATGAGTAATGCCTAGATATATCATATATGTTGTATGTGTAGGCTTACCATTATTTCTGCATTAATTTGTGTATGGTTAGAATATGTTGTCTGTATGTTTTAATGTTATTCTGCATGAAGAGTGGCATGAAAAAAATTATGTAGCTGTTAATTTGCGTTATATAAGAATGCATATAAATTCATAAAATGGTATCAAAGAGTTATTTGGAGTAGCATGGCCCGACCTGGATGGTTAGGGATGTTACAAAATGGTATCAGAGCCATGGTTTCAACACTGAGCTTGGATGGGCCATGTTAGTGGAAGTGGAAGTAAAAGTTTTGGAAAAGAATTATTGTCGAGATGGAAAAAATTCAAGTTCAGAGCCCATGGTTTCTACATAGAACCTAGATGGGCCACGAATGAGAATTTCAAAGTAAAAATTCCAAGGAATTTTGATGTACAGAGTTCCAAAAGGGCATTGAAAGAACACTTGGATTGTGTTGTGAAACATAAGGGGTGTAACAAGTTTAAGAAATGGCCACAGAGAAATAAATCACAACATTCATGGTGTTGGGCCATAGGATCTATTCAGGAGAAGGAGGATCATTCACAATCGTCAAATCTAGAGGAAGGTGCAGGAGGGTTAAACTGCAAGTCCTTCGAAATGCGTGACTTT